>WUQG02436734.1:0-13902 GCA_011317285.2 Androctonus mauritanicus
ATCCATGTATTACTGCCGGGGAATTACAAAGTGTCCGCTTTTGAGGGGTGTCCGTTAGGTGAGGTTTCACTGTATTAGGCCTATATATAGTACTATATATATATATATTGTATGATTGAATAAAATGAAACTTTTAGTAAACACTTAAAAGTTTTGCGAAATATGTAGTAAAAACAGTCATCGATTATTATTTTTTATACAATTATTAAGAAATTTTGTCAATAAATGTAGACATTGCCTTAAAACATCTATTAATATATGAAAAAAAATTTATATTTAATAAATTTAAAAGTGGAATTTATTTAATTTAAATGAGTTTAATAAGATATACAGAATTAAAAAAATAATTTTGAAGTTTAAACATTTATTGACTTTTTTATTATGTAAATATGGATCTGTTATATTATTATACATTGTGTAATACTATAATGGATCCATGGAAGCTAAAAAGGATTTCATGGATATTTATATGAAAAAAATATTTAATATTTCTTTCATTTTTTTTTTTTTTTAATCTATAATACAGAAAAGTGGAATTGCTAATTAGATCTAATAATTAAAATGTATATGTAAATAGAAGTGCCGAACTGTTTAGATATAAATGCATAAAGTATACTTTTAATGATTATTTTTTTAAGCCCCCAAAATTTTTATGTATTTGCAAGTGATTTTATAAAAAAAGTTTTTTCTGGTAGAATATGTTCCAATGCAATATTTACAATAAATATTTAAAATGTTTGCTACTGTTATAATGTGGAATTATTTTTGAAAATTTGATAATTACAAAAACACCCTTTTTAGAAATATAATGTAATTTTTAAAAAAGTAATAGTGACAAAATCTTGTATGATATGGCATCTACATAATCTGTTTTTGAAAATCAGAATTATATTATTAATAATAATAATAATAATAATAATAATAATAATAATTTTTTTTATAAATACTATACATCCATATGCTCTGATATATTTGTTAAAATATATGTTTGCTAGGTTAAATATTCTTTTAATGAAGATATAAACACAATATATTTTTTAGTTTAGTTAATGTCCTCTAACTTGTAAATCAAAACTATAACTAAAAATGTTCAAAGATAGCATATCTTTGAACATAGCATATATGTATAGCATGTTTAAAGACAATTTTTTTATATTTGTGATATTTTAAGTTATATTTGTTACATATTGTGAAAGAACTAGAGCAATGGAAAGTACTTTCCTTGAATAAATTTTTATTTTCTTGAAATATTATGTTATTCCTGTCTTATTATTATGATGAAATGTTAGGGAGACAAAAGGTCTTAAAAAATTCTTCTTATTAAAGTGAAATATTAATTTTAGTATATTTTCTTTCCCTACTATGCAAAACTTTATTGTAAAAATCAAGTTATATTAAAAGCTATTTAGAGTTTGTTTTAACAGGATGCATTAAGATGTTATTTCAGAAGATTTTTTACATGTATGTTTGCCAGTTTAATAGATGCTTATGTTATTCATATGATGAATATCCCAAATAAAGTTTTTATATATAAGATTTTTTGTGAAATGCCTAATCATATTTCAGGAATATATTGTATTAACTCTAAGGATGAAATATGCTCATATTAAAGATGGGATGTAAGTTTCTTTCCACTTTATTAATCCTGATTTCTTTCCAACACATCGTAATTATATAAACAGTCAGCATATCTTCAATGGAAATATTATGTTGACTGTTTATGTAATTGCAATGGAGATATTATGTTGCTTGCTTAGCATAAAGCGATAACATTAATTGAACTGATTAATCATTTCAGTTTAATATTATTGATTGAACTTCTTCAGACCTGAATTATCTAGACTTTTCCTTTTAGGAATATCTCAAATAGCTTGTATTCCAGTTTCTAATGTATAGGTTTTCTGCAGCCATATTATAAATGATTATCACATAATTATAAATATTCCTGGAATTCTTAAATGTGAAAGTCATAAAACAATATTGTGAGATATGTATTGCTGCCTTTTTAACATTTTCTATGAAGTGTAGATATACAGATTTCAAATTCCAATAAATTAAATGGGAAGCATTTCTGGACTTATATTTGTATCAGGGATGCACAGACTTGTTAAGATCAAGGGCTGCATAGATTCACTGTGACTTGTATAGGAGGGCCACCAAAAAAAACCACAAAAGTTATATATCATATCATGTTTATTAATCACATGTTTCAAAGAAATGTAATCAAAAGTAAACAAAGAATTTTTAATTGGATTGGCATGCATGCATTGCATTGATTTAATAACTTTTTACAGTAGGTTTGGCATTTGTAGTAACTAAATGCAAAATTGATTCTAAATTTTCATTAATTAAGAGGCAGTGTACCCTGTGCATATCTACAATTTTTTTAAATCACGTATTTCATATACATAAATACAGTTCAGTAAAAATAAAAAAATGTTTATTATTACAAATATGATTATTATTTTTTCCTTATTGTTTAAAAGCATTATTATCCAACCATTGTAAAAATAATTTTGTATCAGAAAAATATTATTTGAAAATACATTGTTCAAAATTATAAATAATATTTTGTTGATTTGTGACTTGTTAAGATAGCACATGATGAGGTGGGCGGCCAACAAATCAATAGAGGGCTGCAGTCTGTGAATCACTGATCTACATGAACTCATTTAATCCTCAATCGATAGAATATATTCCCAAAATTTCACTAGATAGTTTAAAACACCTTTTATCAGTCTGCCTTATATGATGCATATAAAATCAACAAACATATTCATATTAGTGATATATTAAAATTAGATAAACTTTTATCAATTGTATGTTGAAAGCATTTTCTATCATTTAAATTCTCTTCAAATTTAACATTCTTAGAATTAGGATATATTATGTATATAATATCAAAAGTAAGGTTGTAAATATTTATTTGAAAATAATTAAATCTAAACTTTTTTACTTTGAGACTATTTTTATAGCTATATGTAAGAGATTCTTATCATATATGGTAAGAAACTCTTAAGTAAAGCTATAAGGATATTTTTCAAATTAGAAAATGTTTAAAAAATCTGCAAGTTTATATACTACTTTGTTTCCTTTTAATATGGATATACAGGGTGGAGAAAAACTTTGTCATAAAATTTTGTATACTGATAAGTGGCCTTGAAACAAGTCAAAAATGTCTGATGAACATATGGTCTAAATGGCACCATTTTCAAATTATAACCCTTTTTTAAAGCTAGCCAATCACCATTGAGTACACAAAGCATCATATTGCGCTGCTCTCCTACTTACTACCAGATTAGTAGGAAGGTGAGCAGCATGTTGTGATGCTTTGTATACTTGATGGAGATTGGCTAGCTTTAAAGAGTTATAATTTGAAAATGATGCCATTTAGACCATATGTTCATTAGACATTTTCAATTTTGGCTACCTATCAGTACACAAAATTTTATGACGAAGTTTTTTCCACCCTGTATATTAAAAGAAATATATAGCCTATTCATTCATATATATATATATATTACATGCAGATTTTTATGGTTGCTTTATTAAGTAAATTATTTATTTATATTATGATAAAAGGTGTTGCTTTAATTAATAAGAAATATTAAGTTATCACATTAAATCAATCTATAAAATAATAACTTTCCAATTCTAAATAAAAATCTTACATAAATAAATAAAAACAGTTTTGTATAATAATAAGCTAGGCCTATATTGTATAAATTTATTGGTCTATGAAATTAATGCTTACATATTAACAATCCATTTTTTTGATATTTAAAATTTAGATAAATCTATATTTTAATTGATTTTGAAATTTTATCAGATTACCTTCTTAGCTGTTCATCATTTAAAAAATAGAAAACAAATCTTGATATCAGTAAAGAAGAAGAATACAGATATATATATATGCATTTGTCTTCCTTACTGATATCATTAATTATTAATATGTATTAATTTCATAGAGCAATAAACTTATACAATATAAGCCTAGCTTATATTGTATAAATTTATTGCTCTATAAAATTTTATAAGATATTATATATACATATAAGAATGACTGACTTTTTTTTTTATATTCAAGGTTGCAATCTATCACAATAAAAATTAACAACAAGCTATAAAACAGTTATTAGACACATTCTAGCAAAAATCTAAATGATAAAGAGACATTGATTCTTTACTATAATTAATCATTATTTCTATTACACTTCACAGAACAATTATATTTCAGCAATTTTTTTGACTGTTAACAAAGAGTGATTGATTGAGATAAATCAATGGTAGCTTATAAAAAGTCAAAAAGTTTTTAAGTATATTTTATTCAAATTAGATATAACATATAAAACATTTATAATGTATCATTATATATTAGAATAATTTATAAATTGAATATTTAAAAAATTATATTTATTTATAGGATGCTTTTAAAGGACAAGATTTATTAGATATTGTCTTCAAGCATTTGAATTTATTAGAAACTGCTTATTTTGGATTACGTTTCATAGATACTAATGGACAAACTGTATGTATTAAACTTTATAATAGAAATTTTAAAAAATAATGATATAAAATGAAAATTTATATAAATAATAAAACATTTTATTGATATTAAATTGATTTAAAATGCAATTTTATATTTGTTTTAGCATACTTTGTTTTATACTTATAATTTTATACTTGTTTTAGCATTGGTTAGATACAACTAAAAAGCTTAAGAAACAACTTAAAGGTAAAAAATATTAAAATATATTCTAATAATGTATTTTTAAATTTTAAATATGTCAAATAAAAAATTTATTAACTTTTAAGTGGTTTGATACTTTATATAAATGTACAAAATGAAGGTCATCAACTGTCCTGCTAATCACTAGTTCTACCTACAGATCTTATAGTTAGGGTGTGGTTATGAATATGTGATTTTGACAGACAGATGTACAACACTACCTACTCAAAAACTTATGTATTCGATTGTGATATAACTATATCTATAATATGATCAGCTCATTCATTGATAATTTCTATATTTCAATAAAAATACTTCCTATTGAAAAAGAAGTAAAAATTAGTTTGAATACAAATTCAAATATAATTCTGTTAAACTTATGGAATTGCAAATAAATTTATTTGATTTATGTTATGTAATATATATTATTGATTTTAAGTTTAACTTTTTCAATCTATTCTTTGTAAAATTTAATTATTGTAAAATACTATTTTGACATTTTTATATAAAATACAATATATGTTATTATAAAATACAAATCTTTTGATTTTGATAATCTTTCCAAATTTTCAATATTGACCATTTTTAATGATCATATCTTTTAATAATAATTATTTTGAATTAAAAATTACTTATTCATTACTATACTTAGGTGCTGATTCTTATACATTATATTTTGGAGTAAAGTTTTATGCTTCTGATCCCTGTAAACTGCTAGAAGAAATTACAAGGTTTGTATGAATATATTTTAATTTGTTGTAATATAATATGTAATATATGATTAAAATTTGTTTATCACAAATACCTTTGTCTCAATTTTTAAAAGAAAAAATAAATGACAAGCTATATTAAATGAGAAAGGACAATTATATTATACATTTTTCATACTGGTCATTGTCCTTGGTATTGACCTTGATGTGTCAACTTATTCAATGGCAATCAAGAATGACATAATGAATAATTAGATGCTTTTTAACTCATATTTTCTAATATATTAAGATTATCTACCATGACAATAGCAAATAATATTCCTATTGATTATTATATACAGATACAGAATATTTTGTTCTTGTTCCAGTTAGTTAACTGATTTGATTGCTATAATATGGTTAAAACAGAATTTATGAATAAGGAATAATACAATGGATTATATAATTTTTGCATATAATTATGCAAAAAATCAAAACTTTTACTTCTTTTATTTTATTAAATATTGGTAAAAAAATAATATAAATGATGATTTCTAAAAGAAAATAATTTGATTTGAAAAACATTCAAATAATTTTGATATGAATGTATTAAAGCTATTTTATTTTAAATTAATTTGCATAAAATTTTATTAATATTTTAAAATTAATAAAAATGGAATAAAAATACTAATACTTGTAAAATATTCAAATTTTATTTTTTATAATCTGATAAAACAAAAATTTCAAATAGAAATAAATAATCTAGTATAAACAACTATTTTAACAAACTGCTACTAATAATATATTTGTAAATAACAGCACTAAACAACTTTGAAAAATAATGACTAAAACTTTTAATGAAACATTTTCTGTTGGTATACAACTATCTTCAGCATTAAGAACAGAATCTTAATGCTGAAGATGGTTGTATACCAACTGAAAACGTTTCATTAAAAGTTTTAGTTATTATTTTTTTTCAACTACTGTTTAGTGCTGATCTAGTATAATTATTTAATCATTTAAAAATGCTGCTAGATATATTGTTATTTATTTAGTAAGAATTAACATAGTAAACCTAAATTTCTCACTTTTTTAATTTGATTATGATGTAAATGTTCTTAATTTTTTATAATATCTAATTGTCTAAGAAATAGTATAGTAATGGAATGGTGTTTTAAGTAATATCATTTAGTTTGATAAATCATTCTAGTAATTTTATCAAATATTTTCATATAATAAATTATTAATTATAATAAATACTGGTAATTTCACAAAATATAATTCATTATTTTTTAATATTATTATTGGAATATATAATAATAAAATTATAAACTTTGAATTTTAAATTTAGTTTTGTAGTATCTCATGAATAATTGAATGAAATTGCATTAAATTCTGAATATATATGATAACTTTAACCTATAAATTATTATTTATCAACAAACATATGTCTTTTCTCATCATCTAATATTTTGAAATTTTTAATTTGTCTTATCTTAACTACGGATTTACAGTACTTAAATTATTAGAAAATTACATCAAAATTAGAAATATCATTATACTTTATAATATCATATCTAAAGATCTCATCATTTTACTAGTATAAAATTATTGCATATTCTCTATTCTGTTTTCCCTTTAGAATCCTAACTACTAAAACAATTTTATTATATAGTATACAGAAAAAATCTTTGAAAAATATGAACTGAAGAAAACAATTTACTTCAAAAACTTTTCCAATCTAATTATTTAATTTTTACTTTTTAATCCAATAAAACTTGAATTTACCAATAATTTAATTTTGGTGATGAACACTTATTAATATTGTTTTTTTTTCTTTGTCTAGAAAAATGACATTAATGTAGATAACATTCATCACCATTTTTTTTATTGATCTTCCTGTTATCCATATTTAAAATCTGTTTTCATTTAATAAAAGTTCTATTTACATAGAATAAAATAGATTACCAATAATTCATTCTTTAAGTCATTCAATGGTTTATCTTAATAAATTGAACTATTAAACTATAATTTTAAAACAAACTATAATTTTTAATTTATTTATTCATATTATGAATTTATTTATCTAAAACTATATATATAAAATTATTAATAAAACTTTTATTTTATAGATATCAATTTTTTTTGCAAATTAAGCAAGATATATTACAAGGTCGTCTTCCTGTTTCATTTGATCTTACAGTGGAATTATTTGCTCTTAGTGTACAATGTGAGTCTTTTGTTTTAAATTTTTTGAAAACTTATGGCTTAATTAAAATCAACAGACTGTTTTTTTATGTAAACATAATTTAATTAAATATGGAATCATATGCAAAATTTTTAATTTTTTGAAAAATAATGCAAAAAAAGAATTATATTTTAATATTAAATTATAGAATTTTTATAATAAGCAAATATTTCTATTTAAAAATAAACTTATAAGAAAAGATAGTAAAACATACTATTACATTCTTTAAATTTATATTTGAAACATATAAATATATTAATAATCAAATAAGTATACATAATTTTTTCCAATTTATATACATTGCATTGAAAAAAATTATATTTATAGATAAATACATACAATATTTTACATCTATATATTCCAATAAAATTGTACTTTATTTGAAATGTACTAAATTCACTTCTTAAAACTGCAATCAAATAAATCCTTTATTAAAAATCAAATTAAAGTATATTAATTTGATAAATTATTAATAAAGTAATGTAAAATACTTGAAAACTTATATCAATAATTTCAAAAAATTCAGGAATATTTCAAATTATCATGACAACAATAAATTTACAGTTATATAAAAAAACTAATAAATTTAATTAAGGATTTTAATAGGAATAAACTGTGGTCATTCCATTTTATTTTTCAACAATTCCTAATTTTCAATTCTTATTTTAGTTTTGCTGTTTCAATTCTAGTTATAACAGATTTAGTCATATTGGCTTAAGAGATGTCCATATGTGCTTAAACAGGAATAAATAATTTTATATTGAATTGTTACCAAATTAATTGAAATATAGATTCTCTTTCAATAAAGTATTTAATTAGCACTCTTTTAATACTTTATTGATAGTCTGAACATTTATAAAGCAGTTTAATGAAAGTATGATTCTCTTTCTTTGAATTTATTTGTAAATATAAATATTTTATTATTATTATTTAAAACTCTATGGAAATAATTAATGAACATACAATTGTTACTAAATACTGTCATAAAAAAATCTTGTCTTTAATTATTTATATGATTAATAAGAAAGTGCTTTTAGTTACCTGTTTAGTCAATCACAAACATAGTTTTCATTTTCTCTTATTTGAATAATTATATAAATTACTTTAATGATTCAGATATAAACAAATGATTAAATATAAATAATAAAATGATATGGGCTTACATTATCATTTGTATATACTATATTATATTATTATTTTTACTTAATCATTTTTAAACTGTTTTCCAAAGAAAATTAAGCTTACAACATAACCATACTGTCTCTCTATGTATTCCTCATTAATAACTTTTGAAATAATTAGTAGATTTTCATGAAATTTGGTAATTTTGACACTCATCATTTAACTCTCTAGCTTTTCAACTCAAACTCTACTTCTATCACAAGAAATTTCAACACACAATACTATATGCAAAAATGAAAATTTATTCTAAAAATAAAAGAAAAAGAAACATATGGAGTTATGGAACCATAGGCATGTTAACAGTTCATACCCATAGGTTATGAACTGTTAACATTGAATTTACTGTTATTTCTGTCAATATATCCACGTTTAATAATTTAATTATAATATTTTCTCTTATTAATGATGTATTTTTAGTTTTCTTACTCTCTGAAATATTTATAATTTTTCTGTAAATAGTGACATAATAACTAGGACAATGCATATAAACTTTTTGAATTTTTAAAACTATGTTCCATTAGAAGCTGAAGAGGATCCAATATGGATTGAAAACATTTCTTTTTAGAATTAATTTTCATTATTGCATATAGTGCTTGTATGTTGATATATTAACTCTCTAGTTTCAATCATTTAAAAATGCCAGACATTTGAACTTCAGATCTTTTCTCTGATAAAATTTGTACTATTTGATTAAATTTTATAAAATTTGATAGGTTGTTAAGCCATTAAAATCAAAATTTAAATGAGTGTAATTAATTTTATAAATTCATCCATTTAAAAGTAGCAGGTAATTAAACTTATGAGATTTTCCTGTAATAACTTTGGAACTATTTATTAAATTTTTATGACATTCAACATAGAGTTTATGCTATTCAAGTTGATTTTTATGGCATATTTTAAATCTGTATTTTTAATCATTCCATAATACATGTTTGGAAAGCAGACAAATTAATTCTTTTCAGAACTTCTTGAATGATTGAATTATCTGAATGCTAAAGAAATACTGTAATAAGTAATATTTTTAATTTTATATAACACTTCAAACAAAAAATATTGAGAAATATTCTTGTGATTGAACAAATTACTGAAACAGATGATTAAAAATAATTTCTTATTAACCCTAGAATAAGATAAAGATATAATTATAATTCTAGTGTTATTTAATAACAAATTATATCTTTGATCATTAACTTTCTTGCTGCTGATGGCATCTAAAGATGCTATGATATGCCACAAACTCTGTGCTGATCATATTTAAAGATACATCAAACTGGAATGATTTTTGTCTGTTTTTAGCTTTATGTTTTGAATCTTTATATTGAGTCTTTAAATAAATAAACCTTTTTCATTTTTTACAACATTCACAGTTTATTATGCTAGTTTTTAAATATTTTTCTGTGATTTTGCTGATATTTTTTTTTATATTTTCCTTATTTATATGTGCCATTGATCAATATAGAGTGCCCGTGTTTCTTCTATGGATCAGTCATTTTTCTCGAAAACTACTGGGTATATATGAAAACTGTAAAAAACATGGGTCCTGTTACTTTTTTCTTCCAAATTACAATCTGTCATTAAGATTTTTTTCTGTGCATTCACTTGTGGATTTTCAGAGAATCCATTAAGAAAGTATGGCAATATGAAAGCCAATAGGCAGATCCTTGATTCAGTGTAACATATTATCCTAATATGAAAAAGAAGTTTAAATGGATTCTCCAAAAATCTTATACCTTGAAACATTTTTTAGGAAGTAGAAAATCATAGCCATAAGTTTGATACCTTACCTTAATAAGTTTTTGGCATTATTGGTAAAAACTTTATGCCTTTCTTAATGGCTCCTTTATTTCTAAATATCTCTGAAAATATCAATCAAAGAAAAATAATTCTTTCACAAAAATTGCACAAAAAATTGGCAGAATCAAATTCCGTTAGAAAAATAATATATTTCCATTCAAGAAAACAAGGTTAAAATATGCACTGCACAAGAGGATGTGTAGGAAAAAATCTTAATGACGGATTGTAATTTGGAAAAAAAATGTAACAGGACACATTTTACTGTTTTCATGTATACTTGGTAGTTTTTGAGAAAAATGACTGGTCCACAGAAACATGAGCACCCTGTATATCAGGTTGGTCTGCATAAAAAAAATTGCTTTCATATATTTTGATTTTTTTTATATATAATTTTCCTGTTTCATGCAATGGACATGACATACATATTGGTGACTTGTATGTGTGTGTGTGTTTTGGACATGATGTACACAATTCTCACATTACAAAATAAATATTGTAATCAGAATTGTTCTGCCACTGCTTTCACAAATTCCTGTATTTATATATTTTATTTATATAACAAGTCTCCTAGATATAAGAGTGGTTTCTAAATATTTTTAGGCATTTTTGAATTTTTAAGAAATTTTTAATGAAAGTTATTTTGAAAGGATTGAAATTTTTGACTGCTCTGTTGTATTGCATTTTTATTTAATTTGCTTTTGTTGATCAATTTGTTTTTATTATTTCAATAATATATTAAGATCAATTAATTTTATTAAAATTTCACGTTGAAATAAAGTCTTCATATGACAAAATATAAAACATTTAAAATTAAAAAAAAATTATAAAATTGAAGAAAATATGCTTTAATTCTATTAAAACAGGCATTATTATTTCTTAATCATTCATTTTAATTTCATTTTCACTGATATTTATGAATATTGAAAATACGACTATAAATAATTCTCCCAGGAAATGGTTTGTGAGTGATATTTTGCAATTGCCCATGAATCATTTCCAGGAAATTTTTATCCATTTACTTAGGTCTAGGATGTTTTATATTGGCTAAATAATTACTTAGATCAGGGTTATCCAACTTTTAAGTGGCCGAGGGCCGCTTTAAAAGCAAAATGCCGTTTGGAGGGCTACATTATAAAATACTTCATATGCAACTTTATCAGTGAGTTTTAATAGGTATGGTATACAAAAAAAAATGCATTTGTATTATTATTAAATTAAATTACAGGGCACAAAAAGTGAGGTCGCGGGCCACATGTTGGACAGCCCTAACTTAGATGAACCAATTAGAGCTTAAAATTATAACTGTGTTTGTATGAAAGAAGTCATTTTTAGAGTTTTTCAAATTTATGTAGATATTTTTAGTAATTATACTACAATAATTTAGTTAAAAAAAAATTCATAATATTTATTTTTATAAATGATTATGATTCTAAATATACCCAAATATCATCATATATAGTTTATTTTCTTTAGATGTGTGATTATCTAAGAATATTATTTTATTGAATGGTAAAATAACTGTAGATGATAATGCCTAAGATAACAGCACATGAAGCAGTGAGATGATAAAATAAGGTTCATTAACAACAAAAACGTTTTCAGTATGAGCTATACCATCTTCAGTTGCACATAAGAAAATCTACTGCTTCACATGCTGTTATCTTAGGCATTATTAAGTAGAGTTTCAAGCAGTAGTAGTACTCTTGCTTTTATCTTAACTGTAGATGAGAAATGTATAATCTTTGACCAAATTTACTCAATGAACAGTTTTCAATATTACTAAATATAAAACACATAATTCCACTGTAATAGATACAGATAACTTATGACAGGATTTATTTCAAACTCACTGTTGTAAGTTGGATTTGATTGGAAGTCAGAAATGTCCAAAATTTATGGATTTTTCACAAAATAAATTTTACTATTTTATTTTTTCACAAAATAAATTTTACTAGGCCACTGTATATTATCTTAATAAACTTAAAGAACACAAAACTATAAAAACCAAACACAAATACAGATGTACTTTCCATATATCAGACCATTGGGTCTGGATTTGAACCCATTAAATTGCATTGATCAATCACAGAATTTACTGATTACATCATTGTCATAATTTGTATATGTGAAGTTATCATAAATTGAGGTAGTCATAAGTCAAGATCTACCTGTATATATTTATATAAAAAATAAACCAATTCAAAAAATTTAAAAATTTTTGATAAAAAAAAATAAGAAAAAGATGAATTTTTATAAATTTATGAATTCTAATTAGACTTAATTGTGAATGATTGCTGGCACAGAAATGCTGTAAATTTCATAATTTCCAGCAGTGAAAGGTTACTTAATGAATGCCATATTTTTAAGTAACATTAATACATTTATAAATAAATTCAAAGAATGAAATATTAAATTTTTTGATCTAGATAAAATATAAATATGTATGAAAGTTTATTTACTAGACATTGAATTTTTTTATTTAAAATTTTTCTATAGCTGAATTAGGAGATTATGATGCACGACGACATCAACCAGGTTATATTTCAGAATTTCGATTCCTTAACAATCAAACTCCAGAATTAGAAGCAAAAGTAGCTGAAGTTCACAAAGGACTAGTGTGAGTTTAAAATATTTATAATATTAATCTCATTTTTTTGTCATTTACAAATTTTATTTTTAAATATGAATATGTATTTTGTTGAAATTAAATCTATTAAATCCTCAATTTATATAGTCAATCAATTTGATTATTCATATTATCATATCTGTTTATGAAAAATTTTAAAATTATTGAAAATAAAAATTTGCAGATAAACAAAAAGATAATACGTATATGCATTATTTATAATAATATCAAAAAATTTAAATAAAAAGATATTTTTAGATTAACAATGAACAAAGATTTGTAATTAGATGATAAATTGTATATTCCATATTCTTCTTCTAAGAAAACCTTTTTCTGCAGTTTATAATATTAAATACAGGTATCCTTCCTATAATACAATAGACAGATTCCTGAAAAACAGCATGTTGTGTGAAACCATGTTATATGAGACCCAGAGCCAATACAAAAAGAAGAGATACATTCTAAACCCAATGAAAAATAAATAACTTACTTTAATTCCACATAAGAAACTTAATTTTTATTAAGAATATTAATAACATGAAACACACAAGAAAAAATATATACAGCTAGTTCTCGACTTACGACCACGATCGGTTCCAACAGACCGGTCGTAACACGAATTGGTCGTAAGTCG
>WUQG02436745.1:0-13902 GCA_011317285.2 Androctonus mauritanicus
AACTCCCAGAACGTGTACTATATTAGGATCTCGAAGACGTGAAAGAATCTTGACTTCTTTATAGAAGTCGCTTCTGGCTTGGTCGTTTGCCGTGGGTCTTAATGTCTTTACAGCCACCAAAATCTTGTTACCGTTACAAGGCACATCGACAAGTTCCGGAATTCCGTCTGCTTCACAAAGGTGTACCTGAGTGGAAAAAAACACAGTAATTAAACTCTTTCGGAAAGTTTAGCTGGAGGAAAAAAAAAATCACTTCTTGTATAGAAGAGGAAGAAAAAAAAATGTTATAAAGTTATATTAAAGTAGGAATAATAACATTTCTAGTTGGGAATTGTTAGTAGAATTGATGAAGAGAAAATATGAATTTACAACGGATGTACAAGATATAAAGTGAAGCCATAAAATAAACTATGTGCTTTTTGAAGAAAGTTTCCTGGTCGTATACGAAAGCAAACAAATCGAGTTTGTGATTTATATAAGAAGTAATAACTTCTGCTTCATTTCGTTGTCTAGACTCCTCGTCTGTCCAAGTAATGACTTTTGATGAATAAAATTCACTCGGCAGCCAATTCGCGCTCGACTTTCTGAATTTAAACAGTTTGTTGCGTTTTAGATTGTTGTAAAAAAAAAAAATTCTTCTCTTCCTACATAAACAGATAGAAAGTCGGCTGGACATATCCCAAGTTTCGGAAGAAATCGTATTTTTCCACTTCATATTTTCAATCACATTATTCGAGATTCCTTCAACTGTGAATCATGTTTATGTAAATTCAGTAATCCAAGATTGTGCTGCAGAGGGTAGGAAAAGAGTCGGCTAGGAAATCTTCTTATTTAAAAGCGTACGTCTCACTTCACTTCTTATCTGGGCGATATCTTTCTTTTGAAAATCGCCAACCCCCAATTCTCTTTCGTTTAATTTTATTGCGAGGGATGACGAATTATTTCTCCTCTCGTAGACCCCGCGTTTTCGACACTTTTGCAGTTTAATTATCTGTTTCGAATTGCCCCGTTTTTTTTTCAGTTTTGTGTATGGACTGACGAATTCGCAAAAATTTAATTAGAGACGAGGAGGGGATGCATTTATGTCTTTGCAGTGTGTGCGTCCGAGCAGATGGTTTCCTCGGTCACAGAATAGAAAATGAAATTATTCTGTTAAAGTGTTTTTCTAAACTGCAGTCGACTTACATTAAAAAGAACATCATTAAGTACGGACTCTTGACAGGTGTTCGGTTGCTGAGGAGCGTCTGGGACTCATTCCCACAGGACCCAACAGCTGCCATTGAACTAAAAGTGCGCAGTATGGAATGAAACAAATACATCCGAGGATAGAGCGACACATTACTCTTCGCTTTCTTAGCTAAATATAACGACATTTTTTTCCTTTTCCTTCGGGTTACTGACTTCTTTTTTCCGATATTTCATTTAGTCTCTAGTTAATCAACTCTGTCGCATTCCATCTGTTCCTTAATACGGCCGAATTTGTGCACTTGGCATGATTTCTTACCGCATTTATCCGCTCATGTAAATAACTTCTCTCTCTCTCTCTAATGCCTACTACCTAGTGGCACACGTTGCACCGACAAAAGTTTTAATGACATTCCCTTTCTTTCCAACTCATTTCCTCCCCTTTATGACGCAAGAGGGACCGAATAATTACAGCAGCTTTTTATCGCCCGCGGATGCGCGCTTTCTGTTTTGCCATTGCGTGGACAAAAGGAAGAGGAATAATGTGTCTGAGTAGGCAGTACGTTGCCTACCTGTCATTTCGGTACAATTTATTGGCCCGATTCCGAATAACCTGTCAACATATCTCTCGACAGCGTGCAGTCATTACCGCAATCACTTCTTGCTGGCACGAAACTGCATCGTCCGAACTTCTGTCGACAATAGCCTAATAACTCGTGTCTGCTTTAATTTTGCCAAACATGCTAAAAGTCCAAGTACTTACTTCACCGAATTGTCCTTCGCCCAGCTTCTCCAGAAAGCGCAGTTTGTGACGAGGAACTTCTCTCAGTGGAATTTCTTCACGATTGAGCACTTCTACGTTAGGCACGGCGTATAGAGTGTTACCGCTCACACCCTGGATGTTTGGCAGTTTCACTACCACGTCTGTGGCTGCATAGTGCCTTTCCGAAGGTTGCTGAGGTGTTTTTGGTAAGGTGTGAGGAAACGACGGCTTCATCGTCGGCGTTGATAACGAATGCATCGATCCCACCGGTGGGGACTTCAAGTCTGGCACTGCGTACTCCCTCGATGTGGCCGAATCTGCAAGCGATAACAACAAAAACAATAACAGCAACGTCTTTTTTCATCTTTCCTAAACTTCAAACACGCGAAACTTACATTTGCAATAAACTAAAACGTACTTTATAAAGAAATCAAAAAACTTTTACTGAAGCAAAGCACGGAAGAATAAAATTTATCTATAAAAAAACTAACATAAATTTCTTACCATTACTACAGCTACCCGGGAATGAAGGTTTGAAATCTTGCGGATCTTGATACAGCAATTTGTTTGGATCCGGATCGTCCAGTGCTACCTGTCCATACACGCTACCATTAGCTTGCCGAGCAACCGCCGAACACGGGGTATAACTAATATCTAGACCCTTAATTTAAGGAGAATCGAGTCGGTTATCCCCATTATAACCGATACATCTACGGGAAAAATACACCGATTCTTACCTTAATGTTATTGAATGTGACTCTGCTGTCGGGTTTGAGCATGGTGTGAGGTGTCGAATGCTTTTTCTTCTTGTTTCTGCACATGATAAACAATAGAGCACCGAGCAGCACGAAAATCACTGCAGCCAACACTCCAATCACCAGACCAACACGCTGAGTCGAAAGACCGTCGTCGTTCATAACGGTGCTAACTGCAAAGCCAAAGTTCTTCACGTTAAAACAAATGCAAACTGCTTTTTTATTGCTTAAAAAAAGGGGCATAATATCTGCCGTTATCCATAGCAGACACCAAGAGAAAGATGGAAGTAGGCGCCATTTTTAAAAAAAAGAGGGAAGGAAAAAAATAAGAGTAAACAGAAACCTTTAAAATATTCAACAAATTTAACAATTTTTTAGAATTCTCTCTCTCTCTGCTTAAATTTCTAAATTCCAAAACAAATTAATGCAGGAATTTAGAGATGTAATTTTTACAAAACACAAACAAAGAAATGTAGCATAAAGATAGCCTACAGCGTATGAATTATAAAATAAGAGTTTGTTTTGCTTTTTTTTTTCTTTAAATAGTAAAAGTGGAAGAAGTAAAGGTAGGCTATATTTATGTGGAGAAGAGAAATAAGAAAATTTGATCTGTATTGTCAGAACTATCATTAATAAGCTTTGGCTGGCAAACATTTTTCCATCCTAATTAGATTTGGGTATTCCAGCGAATATGTTGTGTTGGAAAAGAGAAAATAGTGAGAAGCGAGTTGATATTTTTAAGAAAAGAAGAAAAAAAAAATTGTTAGAACAGGAATATCTCTAGGGAATAGGAAATACAATTTCTGTTATTGTAGCAACATCTACTGGATTTCAGCATTGGAAGCAACAATAGCGAATAGACTTAGTTGTTTCACAATGACAAATCGCACAACACAAAACAAGATTAAATATTTTTCTTTACAACATTCTATTCTTACTAACGCTGTTTTTCGAAAGAGGAAAAACCTTCATAGTTTCTGCTAGCAATAAAAAGAATATGAAAGAGGAAAGAAATCCGTTCTAGAAGGTTTCTGAAAAGTACTTCTGGTTTTACTTGAAGGGGATATCGGTGTTTTTCCATCTTTCTCAAGTACTTTCGCTACCAGAAATTTCACTTTACTTCAATGATCTTTTCTCTTTCTGTTGTTGTTGCTGAATAAGTATTCCTTACCTATCGGTGGTGCTGCTGGAGGTTCCTCTTCCGTGAAGTTTCCTTGGGCGATAACTGTGGAAGAAGTGAAATATTAGAGCTTTCTATATAAAAGTCAAGTAAGTGCTAGATATCGGAAAAAATATAACTTCTTCTTCAAAAATTTTTTTCTAAAAAAAAAAGAAAAAAAAAAAAAAAGAAAAATCTCGAAAAGTAAAATTAAAAAAAAAATTTCTCTGTCAGTTAGTTTAATATTAGTAATAAATCCCGTGTAAAATTTAATTATCACACTGTAAAGTGTGTAGTGGGCGAGATAGTGTACAGAGTTGAATGATCGATAAGTTTATGAGACTCGACGGTCATTTCATGCGATATTAATACCATACATCAACATCGTAAGCAGTAAGCAGTAAATTTACACGTTATTCTATAATGTTCAATTATACAGTGGACATACAAGTTATACTTACCAGAGGAGAAAGACACTTCGCTGATCAGTAACCAGTGAGATGCGAAACTCAACTCCACTTTCACATATTTCCCTATTTTGTGATGTAGGTAGATGGTTACGTTTCTTGCCTTTTCGAAGTAAATGTCCGGAACGTAAGAAAAATGTATGGGTTCTTTTGTGTAGTACTTGCCTCCAATGCTGAACCATATCTTAGCTGTACTGAAAACCTGCACGTCTTTGGTGTGCATGTTACTGCAGTAAAAGTAAGCTGCTGTGAAATTGCGAACTGTATTGAAGGTGAAGACGATTTCTATGGGTCTTGAATAACTGGAATCGTTTCTCCATCCTACCCATTCGTAACCTGTAAGAATTCTTCGATTTTATTTCGTTTTATAAATCTTAACGGTACTAATCTTATTAAAAAAAAACGAGATTTAAAGAAAGTTTTTAAAAAAGAAGAAAGGATAAAATTCGTTCGATGTTTCGGTTTGCTAAAATAAAATCCAATAAAGTAGTCGGAAACAGTTAGTTCGGCATCTCACGGAGACAGAAAATTTCGATAAAGTGAAATTTAGTCTCAATAGGGGCACTTGCAAAACTAGTGCAGTCTAAAAGTCTTCGACCATCTATCACAGTTGCGTTGTATAGTGGAAGGTTTCTTTCTAGGTTGGTATTGTTTCTCTCTATCCGACTGCAATTCAATGCCTGTTTCCATAGCTACAACGTGGTGTTCTGCCGGAGATAGTTTTTTTTTCTTTTTTTTTCCCTGGGTGCAGCAAAACGACAATCAGAGAGTCTAATGCTAGATGTTGCACAGAAGAGGGGGATGGTGTCATTACATGGCGAGTGGCGTTGGAAATGATGGCGGAGAGAGAGGCTGAAAGTTAAGAAAGTATACACAGCCTGCGAGTGGCAAATGTTCGCCGAATTCTCTATATTATACGATAGTTTGACAAAATGTGGCACTCGGGTGCAGGCTGCGCTTTCTACTAGAGAATTGTAACTCTTTGATTGATGATGGTCTTTGCATGCATCGGTAAGATGCCACTTGGAAAAAATACTGTTTCGATTTGCAGTAGGTCTATTTGTATTTGACTTGACTTGTCTAGAAAATTGTTTGCCAGCTTTTATTCTATCTAGTAAAATTTATTATTTCCTTTTTTTTCCTTTCCTAACCTAAATATTTTCTTTAAAATCAATTCTCTGTCTATACCATTTTTCGATTCTCATTTAGGAAATTTTGAGCGAGACGGAAGAAAAAGTTACGTTGTGCGTTTACGTAATGCTAAATATAGAAGAGGGAGGATAATCTTAATGCGAGAAAAAGTCTTATGACCTAAGCTAAGTTTTGGTTTCACTTACCTTTACCAAGTCCAGATATATTTAGTCTAAAGTTATCTTCTCCCTTTTGACCATCTGTCAGTTGTCCTAGGCCTCCATGGAGATGACTGTCATCTTTCACACCATCGTACGTCATGTCTGACAGGTCGACTTCTACCCCTCTTCGTTCCCCCTGTGGCATGTCGTAGGACACAATACCGTCTGCAAGAAAATGCATTCTTAGACCATAGACGTCATATAGGAATTGTAGTCTGGTTAAACTATAGAGTGAATATCGGGAGTGACATAAGCGTGCGAGTGTCGTGTGTGGAATTCATGAATGTTTGATCGCATTGGAGGCTGAAAAAGGAAAATATTACTTTCTGTTGTCTGCATTCTGTTTGGGAACACAGTATATGTTCTGTAAGTACTGCCTAGCATTGATGTTTTGTACAATAATGGTGATATCGAGAGAAAGAGAGAGAGAAGAAGACGTTTGCCGAGATGAGATGCAGTTACAGGGTCAGTGCACACATATTGCCATACAATGTAATCTCTATTGAAATATACTGCTCGTATTTTATAAGAATGTCGTGTTAAATCTTTATAACTCTCTCGTCTTGTTAGATTTTTCTCGAAAAGAAACGACTGTTTCCTCTCTACGCGCTGGATGCTTCGAGAATTGCAATTATAGATATAGAACGATTGCATCTCCAGTTAAATTTTTTATTCGGTTCCTTTAATATTTTAAAAAAAGGCAATTTCATCAAAAAAAAGCGAAGGATAAATGAATGAAAGTTTGCAAAAATACCGAGTGGATTGGGAGAATTAAATCAGTTCTGCCTTCCAACAAGATGGTAACTTCTCACGCTATTTAAATAGAGGGCTTTTCTAAATGAAGGAGACTACTTCTAGATGCAGGGTCCATTTATCAAGGAGGACAAGGCTGCCGTGACCAACAGCTACCGTACACGTGATCGGAATGGCTCCAAATTGGACATGTTCCTGATTACAATTCGGTAAGTGGCTTCCTCTGCCCAGTAAATGACTTAGATTTCGTACAGAAACGAAGAAAGTTGAGGTAATGTGAGAAAGAAGAGAATATTGGCAATAAAACAGGTGTGAGAAAATCATCATTAGTGAAGTTCTACTGGGAAGCATCATTTTTCTTATCTTCGAATATTAAACGATTGTTGGAGCTGGGGGGAGGAATCGATAAGTTTCACTTAATGGAAATTGACTAGCGATTAATGCTTAAAAGAAGGATAAATAAAAACCTTAGGAAGAATATTTTACGATTATTATTTCTGCGGTGACATTCACCATTCGGATTTATCCCAATCGTGTTAACTTTGATTCTGTGATGTCGAGAGAGTATTAAAAAAAAAAACCTAGCGCCAACTTGCATGCAGCAGCCTGTTTCGCAGGATGTCTGCAGAGTTTCAAAAAAAAAACCCTTAGTTCTTTCTGTTCTGGCAAAAGGAAAAAAAAATCTTTTCCTTCTTGAACTACAGCATTCCACGAATTCTATCCTGTCTCTATTGTCGATAAACGTCAAGAAAAATGAAGTGAGGCAAGTTGGAGGTTTTCTTGCATCCGAAATAGAAGCTTGAAGTAGAAACCTCCATAGTCGGTACAATAGAAAATGGGAGGGATGCCGGAGTTGCAAGACCGTAGCGTTCTATTGTGAATGAAAGAGCCGTGAGCCATCGATCGATGAAGGAGGAGATGTGTTTTCGGAGCGAGGACCGCAGGTGTGTCTTAGGCAAGCCCGTCTTTTAGAGATGGGAGACATGTTTTGCCACCAGTGTCAACAGTATGAACCCCAAGTGACCACATACTTCCAACAGCACGTGAGCAACTTCCACATCTCGCTATCAGGCATTAATGAGGATGCGAGAACTCAGCCACCAACAATGGACCATTCACAGTGTACAATCCCATCCAACACCTGGAACCGTCCAGCGGGTCTCACCATTTAATGGAATTCTTCTCCGTCCAAAGTGGTTTCTCTGCACTTCTGGCTTGTCAGACAGAGAAGCACAACAATCAGCAACTATTCTATTCCCGCGTGGGTCATGACCAAAACGGTAATGTCTAGAAAACGAACGTTTTACGAAGAAATGTCTTTTAGTGAATAACTATAGGATAGTAGTAGCACAAGTCTCAATTCTCCAACAATGGCTTTAAACGCTCTCTTTTCTTCCCAACTGTTAGGTGATTTGTGAACAGATTCCCAACTTCAGTAGAAAAACATCAATTCCTAAGCCGAAACTTTTCCAAATAACACAAATGCGATTTTGATCGAGAACCGCCTCTCTCTTATTTAATTTTATGCATTGTAATATACTGCGTAATGACTTACAGCCTCTAATGCTATCCATTAATGTAGAGATTACTGTAAGAGAAAAGATTAGTTCGATCTCCTCGGAGAAATGCGCAGCAGCTGAGAAAATACAGGAGTAAAGAAAAAAAAAATATATTCTCAACATCACCAGGCAGACAGCTGAATAATTAATTGCTGGTTAAAGTTTATGGTTTCTGTCCACCTAACACAGATGGCCTGAAATACATCAATTAGATAGGAGGGGAGAAGAGACAGGCAAAAAAAACGCCCTGTAGGTGTTTCAGTAAGTGTCAGAAGAGAAATCTAAAGGGATGTTCCTCTTTAATAGCCCAGTTAGCTAATTATGCAAACGAAGAACCTTTCGCAATATCGAACACATTTATCTCCTCACCAATATGAAATCCGCTATCTGCCGATTTACTTCGTTGTTACGCTGTTTCTACCAGTTTGTTTTCTCCCTGCCAGTCATTAAATTTAAATCACTTATTTTCCACTTCTTCGACCAAATATTTTTACAGGATACAAGTCAAATTTTATTAAAAAAATAATAATAATAATATAAAAAAAAATTACTTACCGTTCCATATGCATCCATACAGTTCGACTCTCATGCAGATGGTCCTGACGTGAAGACTATAAGGTACGATACGTATTTTGCTAGCAATTATAGGAGGATCAACGTGTCTATTCACTGTCATGTAGGTGTTGAGATTTCCTTCGAATACCTGGAAAAGTTGGTAAAAATAACGGTTAAAAAATAATTCCGTTCGAAAATAACTTATACAAGGAAAAATATTTTTTTGACGTTTCTGAGAATGCAAAAGAATTTTTCTTCTTATATGACTGGAATTTTTTTTTTTTCAGACTGGAAAGAGTAGAATTTGATCAAGCAGTTTGACATGGTGTCAACTGACAGTTTGGGAAGAAGGGGCGTTGCTTCAAAGGCGGGGTCGAAGGCAAAACTTGCGGTTGTCTAACTAGTGTTAGAAGTGCTGTTGTCGGCAACGTCGAAGTAAGCGGAAAAGGGAGGATGGTAAGAAAACTGCAAGAGTATGGCTCCAGGTATTAAATGTAGGGTTTTAAAAGAGAATTTTTTTTTTCATATATATATATATAAAAAAAAAAGATGCAAATATTTTTTCCTTTATTTTACCGGAAGATAAAGTAGAAAAGGTGGAATGAGGCCATAATCATTCATGAAACTTCTCCTTCTGCCAACTCCATCGCGGAAATAACGTAGAATATATTTTCGGTCTGTGCCAGGCAATCTATCCGGAATATTCACCCGTCATTTCTTTGCTTTTATTCTAAATGAAAAACGTTTGTTGCATTACACGCTAAATTTCCCGCCACGGAAGGAAGGCGATGTACCTGAAGTTCGGCACTTTCCGTTCTAACTACATTGTTTGGCCTTAGTGGGGTCCCCATGTAAACGCCAGGTTTGGCAGGGGTCATCAGTCAAAGGAAATGGTCCCCACGAGATGTTTAGGGCACGGATGGGAAGAGGGCGAGCGGGAGAAGAAACCAATCAAAGATGATCCCATTTTGAAGATTGTTTTTTCCGGAGAGAGGGGAAACATCGTTTTGGAATTTCACTTTGATGGCAACGCATTGAAAAAAAAATATATATAAAATATATCACCTCTTCAAACTTTGCTGAGCGGGCCAACCAACGTTTAATCGATTTTTCACCGCATAGCAACCTATTCAATATTTGAGTCTTTACCTTTTTCATGCAGATGCAATAAAATTCTGTCCGCATCCTCAATTTCTAAAATGACATCCTATTTAAAATCCACAAATGGACAAGGAAGAGCAACCAAACTGAAACATAAAAGTACGATTCTCTCTCTTTCTTTCTTTTCTCCTCCACGTTCTTACCTAAGTTTTATCGGATATATATACATACATATATATATATATATTTGGAGAATTCAATCCAGATATTGTAATTTTAAAGTTTTATATTTCTTCTAATAACGGGTATCGTGCGGTTTTAGAAATTCTAATGGTAAGACGATCTAGGAATACGATTCTTCGCTTTTTTCTAGGTGCGCGCTTAACCGGATTTACTCCATCGATGCATCCAGTGGAAGAAAAATTATTGATCGCCATCTAATTGGATGTAAATGTGTGCTATAGGTCGCTCTTCAAACAGACATTAGGTGAGCTGTTAGAACGAAAGAATAGCGCCCCAGCTGCAAGACGAAAGAGCCAGGGCGCTACTGTCCGATTTACCCGGCTACCCCGTGTCTCGGGGGAACAATTACCCGCCACCTTGGCAGACAAATATACGGAGACAGCGCATCCCCTAATAATTGAAAGTAAAGCTAGAGTGAGGGATGACCCTCCAAATTAATCACGAAACAGCGTGAGGTCCTCCTCTCGCTATGTTGATTGTTATTACATAGTGAGGATTAAAAGCGATGTGTAATATATTCTGGTTAGAGTTGTAAAGTATGGTTTTTGGGGCCAGTTATAGAAGCGGTTCCAATTACATTTACATACCCCCGATGTCTCCAGACTGTTGGAGATACCTCGGGGGATTCGGATGTGTCAGTTGGAATCGTCTACTCATCCATCTATAGCCAGGCCGATGTGCTGAGATATAATTCCCACTGAGATTGCCATCATACGAGGTAGTATTAGGTCAGATATTGGTTCCAAATATGTCTGTCTAGACAAAGACCCACGTGTGTATCATTCGTCAACCTGCCAGTGGAACGTATCGACTTAATGGTATTGTTTTAAGTCGCCATCGAAGAATCTGTAACATTATATAAATTTTTCAAAATATATATTTTTGTTTAATCTCTTTAACCAATAGAAGAATCAATTCGATAAAATGAAGAAAGCGTAGTAGTTAAGAGTTCTAGCTTAAGTACACTACTTCGACTACTGCTAAGGGACAGATCTTCCCGAAGAAGGAATTCTAATGAGTTCACAAAAATTCAAATCAATCCCATTTCACATTCAGAATATTTTCCATATCAGTGAGGGAATTTTTTCCTCTCCACTACTCGAGATATTCTTGCTGGTTCAGCAGACTGAGTTCTAAACGTCGACATATGTAAATAAAGGAAGCAACGGTCAAGTAAGTGAGTCCGCTAGAATATTGACCACTTCTTTCCAAAAGTTTTGTTATCTGAAAGAAAAATGCACAACAAACAAAATATTTCGATCCAAACGAGACGTTTCGACTAAACTATTCAGATAAATAGATCCAATTCAATCCCGAGTTTATCTTCCTCTCGTCTGTGTCTATCCGGAATTTAAACAATGTTAATATAATTTATGAAACTGGATAGGAAAATCCATAAAAGAGAGCACACTCGTGTTGTCACAAGAGCTTTGTCTTAATTAGGAATAAATGTTATAAAATTATAACAAAGATTTAATGCGAGTTTTTTTTTTTTTTTGTTTGGAGAAAGCATTTGTTCTTACGATTCGTAAATTAAAATTTATACTTAATAACTCGGCTTTGCTGCTAAGTATTTATACAGCCAAATCAAAATTGCCATTTATGTAAACATGATTAATCTGAATTAATTAAATAATAATACGAATTGTTAAAAGTCAAAGTAAACTACGAGAAACAAAACAGAAATCGGTAAAGTTTAAGATAAACATATTAAGTTTGGATGGGAAAAATTGAATATAAAATTGGAATTTAGATAAATAAGAGTTGATTGGGAAACTTGGGGTGACGTGAAGGCGAATAAAAAGCGAGCAAAAGAACACGTCTGACGTCAGGGAAGAAAACATTGCTAAAATAACAAACATAGAGTAATTTACACACAGATAGTCTGACAGGGAGAAGCGCAGTTCGCAAATATAGCAACAGTAGATGGAGGAAGAGGTGGAGTGATTAAGATGAGCAAGATAAGAAAGCAGTCAATAGGGTGAAGTCTGGATCAACCGCTTCTGTCGCCAGATAGCATCTGATAGGACGATCATTAACTGTGCGGTGGACAGAGACTTAATCAGCTAGACATACTAAGGGATTGGATTACGTCTTCCTAGAGTTGTTACGCTCTTCAATGTGTTTCCGGTCTCGTTAATGATCCCGTATGTGAAGTCGAAGCTGTCAAATGTGGCGTCTCTTCTGCTCGAATATTTCGTAACGAATACGTTTTGATAACCGACAAATTGTAGATTCAAATTTGTCCCCAAAAATAATTAATAAAGTCGAAAGAATTTCCGGCTCTGGATAAATAAAAACTGTTGGTGGCGAACCGTTAAGGTTTTTTTTATTAGCAATTATTTTCTTTCGGTTATATCCATCATGCAGAGAAAGCAATCCTTTGTAGCTATTTAATGTTGTACGTAATCAGTTGTGGGAGAGGGCACATAGATGACCGAGCAGTGAATTAAATGTTCCCATCTGCAGGCAGACGAGGTACTTATTGCTCAGCGTTATACCCATTGATTCCCATTTTCTCAATGTTGTCCATCCCTTTCCTCAATTACGCTTAATCTCTGGGCTCAGAGGAAAATTCGACCAAAGCTGGACATAAAGGATTGACATTATATGACTCACATGTGGCCAGCAATCCGTGAAACAGAAGGTGCACAAAAGCCGTTTTTCTTCTTAATAGAGACGTTAAAAAGCAACGTCCAGAAATGCTCATTACCTTCCTGCACAGAACCCAATTGAAGCGGTAAGCAAACATAATTTGTCACTGGGGAAGAGAGGGATAAATTTTTCCTTTTTAAAAAATCTTTATGCTATTTTTTTCCTCTTAAATAGCCTAGGCGTGTCGGTTATCTCGACCTAATTACGCGTCAATGGACGTCATGCCATATCGAGTTCCATCTGCTTTTTCATCCTTTGTTTTTTTTAATGCATTTGAGGTTTTAACCGAGAGAACACAATGCAATATAATAAAATTAAAAAGTGCATTAAGCTATTTTTCTCTGTTTAATATTCCAGTATAAGGCGCCGTTTCCTGGAGAACCAAGATGGTGTGCGAATTATCAACAAAAGATACAATATATTTAGAGTTGGTAGATGTCGTGGTGCTAGTGGATGCTATAGACTAAACTTAATTTAAAGTCGCACTTTAGAATGTTGCACAAAGTCTTCTATTTAACTTGGTTGTTTTAAAAGTGGGCAATTTAGGAGTTGATCAATTAGGAGCCGGAGGAGAACAGATGGTGCCAGTTAGTGAGCGCAACCGTCAATCATTGTCTATGCTTACAATACGTCAAAGTGGGAGCGCTTTAAATGACACGAGACAACAGTTTCTTGTAGGGGAGCGTATTGATCTAGAACTCAGGTGGTTGGTATCACACATGTTCACCAGCAGACAAATTACACCCTAATACCAATCCAAACACGACTTCCTTCCTTCTGGTCTTACGTCGTGTTTTTACAGTCGCCACTCCGTGTTTTGATATCTGAATGGACGTCGTCTTGTATACATCATCGAGTTTGGTATGTAAACATGTCTGTTGTCCTTTCCGTTCGAGAGACGTTTTTCTCCGATGGGTGGTGAATTCGTAGTAGCTTCTTCCACCAAACGACTATGTGCAATGACCACGCACACTCTTAATACGTGATGCTCTTCTTTCGCTCCCTGCATCTTATTTAAGCACCATAAAACACAATTTTTACAATTGAAAACTAGGCAGAAGACATTAAACGAATATCGCAATTCAAACATTCACCGGAGTGAGCCGGTAATGGTTTCTTTTTTAAATTACTCTCCCATCTTCTTTCATAAATCACCAGCTTAACAAACTCCAAACATATTCATTATTTGGGAAAAAATAATAATCTAGCGAGATAAGAAGATATTAAATCCATTCATTCTGGAAATCGTTAAGGTTGTTCTCGGATGTCTTCCATAATCGAAATTTCAACAGAAGCAATTTCTAGTAATATTATTATTATCAATTGCAAGATTTAGTTTCGTGACGTCATGGTCG
>WUQG02436756.1:0-36962 GCA_011317285.2 Androctonus mauritanicus
AAGAACGCAACTTTTGAGTGCATAATAATTTACAAATTTATTGATGAAATTAAGTAATTTACATATTATATATTTACATATTTTTGCAGTGTATGCTATCTGTGATTATGTATAAAATATGATATTACTCAAATACCCTCCACGACTCTGCAGACACGCTCTCATTCTTTTGATGAAATTTCCATAACTTTTCATCATACTTGCATCTCTGGTTCTGAAATTGCAGTCTGAATCTCGGCCTTGAGCTCTGGAAGTGATCGTGGTTTGTTGGCGTACACACGAGATTTCAAATACCACACAGAAAGAAATCACATGGTGTCAAATCACAAGATCTAGGTGGCCAATTCTATAACCGAACCGGTTTTCTCAAATTTAGCTATCAGTCTCATCACAGTCGACTTATTCGGTGCATTACGTTAACCAAACATTCCACGGAGTTTGCAAACAATCTCTGCATAACATTCACCACATTTGTAATAAGTTTTCACTATGACAACACGCTGTTCCGTCGTGAAGCGTTCCATTCCTACCCGTACAGAAAACAGATGACGATCTTGCGCTATTCGGCGCTTCGTGACTACTAACCACAAAGACAACAGATGAAAATCATGTAACGTTCAGTGCTGCCAACTTACTAGAACAGAAATAGTGGGCATTTAAAAAGTTGCGTTCTTTACGGGACATCCTTTACATACTGGGAAGAATTTACAGGCATAGTAATTTTTAAATTACTATACCTGTAAATTTTTCCAGTATGGAGCTATATTGTATAATAATTATTGAATTGCTGTGCAATAATTAGATAATATATAAGCAATACACTGAAAGATGAAGTATATGTGATAATAATTATACAGAACATAAATTTAAGATTTATTTCTATAGTTAATAGTAAAATATTTTACTTCTGTTTTATTAATGTATAACATCACTTTCAGTATTATATACGCTTAGTTCATATAAACTAAAACATAATTTTTTCATTATATATATTGCCTTGAATATGTGACAATATTATTTAACAGAGGGATTCTCTATCAAAAGTTTTCGAATTTACTAACTTATAAATGTTTACATTTATTTACAGATACACATTAATTTTGCTTTATGGCTTCATGATATTAAAACTCATAACTTTTGAAGAAACAATTAATGTTTAAAAAAACATATTTGGAAGTGAATCATTAAAATATTTATTTTTATTTCTAAATAATATGCCATATGAATTTATAGATGGGCGTGGATGTGTTGACTTTTTCCTTAAAGAATTCGATATTAAATTTTATCATCATAACTCTGCACTTTTTGTTGAGTCGAGCTCGACTATCTATTCTCATCCTTTCTAACCGAATTTATCAGGGATCAGCTAGTTGGCCTCATAGTATGTCATTTGGGTCATTTACCTTTCATTTTTATGAACTAAGATCGATTCTGGGTCTCTTTATTCATTTTTCAGAAATTCTATTAAGGGTCACTTGTGGATGGAGACAATTCATCTCACATTTCATCGGCGTATCGTAAGAGGCAATTAAAGAGGCACTCCTTTTTTCCAAAATAATGACCTCCACACTTCTTTTGGAGAATCCTTCCCTTCTTTCTACAAGCTTTCCTATAGTTTTCCTTCATTCTTCAAAGGACATTTCTGAGAAAGTTTCTCTCTCTTTCCATAAATATAAATGTAAAAATAAATTCTATTAAGAATCACGATAATTCATAGTAGGCTCTAGAATGGTCCAACCCGCCAGAATAGTAACCTACAGTTGAAAAACAACATAAAAACAAGAAAAGAGAAATTTATAGTTAGTATCCTATAATTTTCTGTGCAAAAATCTAAATATGAAAATTGCTTTAAGGTTTTACGATATTAAACTCTATAACTTTTAACTGAATGTTTAAAAATAAAGACAGTTTTGAATCATTATCAAAATATTATTAAAACAAATCATATAATATAGAAATAAAAATAAATCAATCCACAGTGAAATTTTAATTTAATGTAAAACAAACATTAAAACTTATAGTTTATAATCTTCGGAAGAGAATCTTGAACAGGCCTACATTTAGCATATTTACTTAAAAATATTTATAGCAGTTCTCGAGTCTTTAACATCCTATTTTTGAAGCTTAAGCTACCTCATATATACATGCACATACTTACACTTAAACATCTTTTATTATTATATAAAAAATAATCGATATTATTGATTCCAGAAAGGCAAATTTATTCAATATATTCAAATTTTATTTATTGAAATATTTTACTTTAATATTAATAATATATTTATTAATATAGATAATCATGGATAATCTCATAAAATTTATATCGAAAGAAAAGATCATTTTGATAAAGATTATTATTGTTGTATTGATGGTAGCTTGCCAATGGCATAAATCTTCTCCGAATGGTTGAGAAGAGCTACTAAAATAAAATATCTTACAAATCTCGATAGCTATTTCATCGAAGAGACTGAAATAAGGATATTTCATTGATAAATTCTCTTTCTTAATAACACATATTTTTGTATTCATAATTTTTTTCTTAATTATCAATTTAAAAGATTATAATATCAGGTTGAAGATTTTATGATGCAAAAGCAACACATATCCCATCTAATTGATTCACTATCTCATATTCTTATGTGAAAGTAAATTAATTGGGAGTTCATCACAAGCTGGGCAATCCATGAGGTCGATTGTTGAAGGATGAGAATTGACAAGATATTTCTTAAACAGAAAAAAATGAGACTAGGAATCTATGGTTCGATCTTATTCCTTCAAGTGTAAAGGTACAACTATTCTATATTGCCTTTCGACTGATTTAAATATCTATCACTGAAAAATAATAAATATTCAAGCGTGGTCAAAAGACAATTCAATTTAATTAAATTTATAAAAGTGACGTCTTCTCCACTAATATTAATTAAATTAATATCTTGTTCACTTTTGACTAAAAGCAGAACAATCTCTTTCTAAATCTCTAATCCGCTTAATTTATTAATCATTTCTTAAAATATGGAAGATTGAAAGTGAAATTTGTGAAAATGAAGTGATTTCAGCTTTCCAAAACAATTAGAAAAGAAAATGAATTAAGGTTATGTTGTAAAAGAAATTATTCTCAATTATAAAAATTTCAATACGATTTTTGAATTAAAGAACTAAAACAAATTATACATTAAACTACAAAAAAAAAAAGACTTTGAAGTAAAATTTACAGTTTTTTGACAATAAAAATAAATTTTTTTAATATATTTTCTATCCAAAACATGTGATGAATTAAATTTGAAAGAATTATTTTAAATATAACTTTTATAAATATTAATGATATTGAAAAATTGATTCACATTGATATTAATACGCGCTACTACATTTTGCTGATATCATAATTTAGTCTATGTCCTAGCATTATGGATTAGTTCCAATATTAGCGATAGCTACCTCTGATCACTAACTATAATGATCTTGATTGATCAGTCTGCTATTCATGTTACTATAGAAGGTATTAACTAACCGTACATTCTTCTCTGTAACCATGATCAACAGTAAGACAACAGTTAGAGTTTATGATATCATCACAAGATATTAAGTAACCTGCTTAAATTCTTAGATTTTTACATAAATTGACAATGTTTCTTTTTGTAGAAGGCAAGATATATATAATATATACAACCATTGTTTTATTTCGCTTAGATTACAGAAATTTATAAATGCTGAATTTTATTACTTTAATGTTACTATTTATGACATGATTTTCTTCTTATTTTGCATAATCTACATAATATATATAATTAAAATAAAGATAAACATTATTTTTAAAAACTTCGTCTCAGTTCGTAGTATATCCAATATCCAGTGAGTAGATTTTATTTAAAAAAAATTGAATAAACTTTCTGTCTGCCTGCTACAAATAGATATCGACATCTTAATTTAATTCTTTAATAATTGAAATTAAAGATTTTGATTTCATTGTTCAGTTCATATTAAAATTCATTAAAATATTAATTATATTAAGATAGAAACCAATATAAGAAATGTTTTTCCTCTATATAAAATCATTCACCTCTAACTAGTAAGATTTAAATTTCAATAATATTCGTAATTTCGTAAGTATAAAATTCGCAAATATTTCTTTTAATTTTATACTAATTTTCGTACTACGATAACATTAGGTACTGCAGATGGCTATTTTTCCAATGCTGAATTATTTGCTAAGAAAGCATCGTTTTTATATAACCACAGCAGCTGATGATAACTATTATTCATACTCATACTATTATTCATTCTAAAAAGCTTAACAATCTCATTGATAAGGACAAAATATTTATATAATAGTGTTTATATTAATATCAGAAAATGGAGAATGAATTGATTAAATAATTTTCCTTTCTATAAAATAATCATTATGAATTTTTTTAAAAAATCCGATGAAAATTCAATTGTTTTTATGGAGCTCTCTGTAATTGTTTCAATTACTTTTCCTTAATTTATTTATTTTTATATGCTAAGTATAAACTTAAACTTCATGTGATTTTTACATTTACAAAAGGAATTTTTTTTATTTTTACGTAAACATTTGACAAAAGGAATTTTGTGCTTCGGTTTAAGTTTGAGACCATTTGATATCTCTTTTTCAACCATTTTCAGCAAGTAATCGCAGGAGGTTAGTCACTTTATATTAAAAGTTTCCAAGAAATATCATTTTACAATTTTGAATGCTTGTACTTATTCTCATCTATTTATAGATTACACTATTTCTTGAATGGACTTAACTCTCAAATCACGTTTTCATTTCTATCATTTCCGCATAAATTTAAAAGCACGTATTGGCGAGTCTTTCCTCGGGAATCACAGATTTTATAATATGCAATTTATATTTTTCTTATCTTTAAACAATATCCAATTTGCATTATCATCTACTCATTAAATTACCTTACACAATGATTAATATTTACATAAATTGAATTAAACTACTACACAGTATTTACAATTCATGATCTTTATTAAATGAAAATATTCTATTTTTTAATATTCGATCGCATTTTTTTCACCAAGTAATAAATACAATATTTTATTCATATCAAAAATCGAAAATTTGTTATTATATAGTTTTGCAATAAATATATATTCAATATATTTTCTAATATATACACATATATATATTTATATGAAATATGCAAATATAATTCCGCAATATATATATATATATATATATTTGCGTGAATTTATTCACAGTCGAATTTCACTTTATATTCATTGCGTATATTGATTATATTTCCCATTTATATTCATGAATTTGTAGTTTTATTTATGCATATGCAATGCATAAAGTCGTACAAAACACGTTTTAAATTTAGAATACAGTATATCACAAAAGTTTATTGCATCTCCTTTATGTGTTAACTTTATCTTTGCATTCTTTATTTTACAATTCCATCTATTCTTATTTTATTATGTTATAAATAGATTTAGAGAGTATTTTTATCTAGCGCCGTTGATGTAAATAAATTATAATTTTCGCGTTTTACTTCTTATAAATACTTTATTGTACGGTTTAACCGCTTCAGGAAAATAAATTATAATAAAAAAAAACATCGTAAAGTGAACCATTAATAAGTACAATATATCTTTTTAATATAATAAAATTTATACTATGTTTCTTCCGTTTAAAGTGGTTTCTTACATTACGATTTTTTTCTTTATTGATTTCGAACTGCATATTTTTATGCATTGTAAACGTAAATTTTAAATGTTTACTGATTAAAATGTTTTATTAAAATTTATTTTCGTTTCGATAACATTATGAATTGTCACAAGTGAGGAAATAAACTGCTATTAAAAAAAAAATATTGCAAAAGAAGTTTCGTCTTGCGCCATCTATTATTATAAATTAAAACTATTTACATTTTAATTATTAATAAACGATGAAAATTTAATTAACTCGATACGCATACATATTAATTCTAAACTCTTATTTATATTTTAATATCGAAAGCTATAATATTATAAAAATAAAATGGTTTTGCTTATTAAAATTCGAGATTAATTTTGCGAATATATGAAGAATTTTTTGTATATGAAATATGTAATTAAAAATTTTATTCGAGAAAAAACATTATATTAATAAAACTTTATTAATATATATATATATATATATATATATATATACATATGTATAATTTAGAAGAGAATTTAAAATAATTTATTTTTTTAATTTTAACGATTTTTATTATTTTATTATTTTTTTATTTTTTGAGTTCGTTGAACTTTAGTCTTGATTTTTTTGTCTTTTCTATCTTTAAGAATTAAGGAAGATATCTTAGGTACCAATAACATTTAATCTCAATCACAAAGGTGATGTGGATTCCCAAAGGATTCTGATCTGATGGTTTCGTGAAATCCGCAGACTTGTAGCAACGTTATCCACATCCATGCAATGTGACCATTTATAACATTTATTATTTAAATTTATACATTTTACGATAATTAATATTTATAAACTTAAAACTATGAGTTACAGAAAGTCATCAATAAATAATAATTATATATATATATATATAAAACCATTTTTATTTAAATTAAATAAATAATATATATTTAAATTATTAACCAAAATTATTCGTAATAAAAAAAATAAGAAAATAAAATTTTAAAATTAATTTTTATTTAAATTATTAACGCTAGATGGCATTTCATATGCTCGTTTTCAAAATTAATAATAAGGCTATTTTTTTATTTTATTACTGAGCCATAACTTTATTTTTTAAATATATATACATACAGAATATTTAAAACAATTAAAATAAGAAATTTTGCAATATTACTTCAAAATTTTCACTTGAATCTTGATTATTCGCAAGAAATATTTTCTTGGTTTTTTTAAAAAGGACTATTTTCTAAATTTTAAAATATTGTAACATAAAGTATCCATTGTGTTCCAACAATAGAAATCTAAAATTCGCAAAGTTGCAATAAAAAGTGAAAAATAGTTTTATCCAACAGTAATAATTTTACCTGTCTAATAAAGTTCTAGAAAGCTAAAGGGAAGAATATATTTATCGCGATTTGAAAGAGACATATCTGCCATCATTCCATTTAGAACAACTTTTACTTTATATAAATATACAGCGTACTTATTTGTCCTCTACGTTATTCAACCGATCGTGCTGACACTTTTAAAATTGCTATATAATAATGCAGACTTTACAATGAAAATTTTTCATATTTTATGTTTATTCCATTACATCTGTCACAATACCGTTACTCTTTAACCGCTGAATATCATCCCGCCGATCCATCTTTCCATTTTCAAACCATTTTAAAATCTAGAAAACGGAATAAAATATGACTCATTTAATTACCCATACAAATGCCAAATTAACAAAATAAGTGGCGTTAATAATTATAACTGCGTTTATTTACTTGTATTTTGTTTGGTGTAAAATGTTCGAATAGATCGAATAAAGAATTTTATTTCACTGCTTAAATTTTCATTTCACGCTTTTATTTGAAATTTTTATTTATTTAATAATAAAAAAATCGGTATAAATTTCGATGAAATAACTAAAACAAGTAACCAAAAATAAACAGAATATCTCATCTATTATATGAAAAAGTATTGGTCATTCCAGTTTCATCTGTGCTCCGGCAACTGAAACTGGGATGAATGATACTTGGGATGAGAAACAGCTGATAAGTAAGTTTTATCTCCTATAAGCCAAATTTATCAATGAAAAGAGCAAACGTTGAAAGGTACGAGTTCTGCACAGTAACTGTTTTAAAGGCGGATTTAATCCATACATGGGATTATGGATAGAATGTGAAAATACATCTGAAACATATAATATTTTTAATAAATAATAAATACATCTATTCGTATACTGTTGCGAAAGTAAACAGCGTATTAACAAAACTATATTTTATTGTAAATAGCAGATAAAATTTATTATACGACCGGATCGTTCCATTGAATGTTTGACTGGCAATCTGGTAGATAGATCCAATATTATCGGTTGGTTGCCAAGACAACAAAAATTAAACAGGTTTCATTCAGAAATGAATAGCCTGTTAAACAAAAATAAAGGAAACATTCGTTTGTTTTCAATAAGAGCAATAAAAAAGCTCGAAACTCTCTAAAATCGTAAATATTTTAAGGTGTAATGTCCTTTCACTCACGCTCGTAGCGCTATTGTCGGTGGACTTCGGTACTAGGAAAAGATTGATTACCAGTCCATCAACAGCTTGTCAGGATCTGTGTCAAAGGACCAAATTATCGTCTTGTTCGAGTTAATAAAGGTGATTTACTGCTGATCCTTTCCAGAAAATATAAGTTTGTTGTCTTCCCTCTGTGTAAAACTGAAAACATCTCGATTTTAACTTTATTCTTGCATGAAAAAAATAAAAACGTGTTTGCGATTTTATATAATATTATTCGACGTCATTTTATTCGTTTGTTAAGAGATATATGCTTAAATTTTTGTTAATTAGTTACGGAAATTAATTTATTTGCTTGTTATATTATATCGAATTTTTACAAAGATATACTGTAATATATGAGTTATAAAATCGATAATGAAGAGTGTGAATATTAAATAAGATCTAAACTTAAATTTTGTTTTAAGATCATTTTTCTTTAATATGAAATAACTTAAAGGATCCGGGATCGATTCTCATTGATTTCAGTTATTCTCCTATCTGATAAGCCATCAGAGATCTGCCATTTGCAAATCACTAAGAAGCAGTTAAAAAAAACGACTCGAAGTTCTAAAATAATCGACGTAATTCAATTTCTTTTAGCCTATGCAGTGAGTTATGCTTCATTAAGGTCATATATATCAGAAAATTAAAAAATAAAAACGAAGTTAATGTCTTTACTAAAAATAAAACATCTTTCATTTAACCTGTCAGACGTCAGAGTTAATTAAAATATAATCCTATATTTAATTGACAAAAACCGACTTCAAACTTTTATTTATTGATAAAGCGTGTGCTTATATGGACGATTTCGTATTTTGTCGATCCATTTGTCATCAACGAAATTATGCATTCCAACCAATCCGTTCGAATAATTTCTGCTTTCTTCCTCATTATATATATAAATGCCGGATTATTTTCACCATTATATATATAAATGCCAGGTTAAAGGTCACGACAGGTTCTGAATAGCGCATAAATCTTTCTATTTATTCATACATCAAGATTCTCTTTTGTTTCGCGTTATGGTTAGACACCATGCTAACATCTTCGTTCTCTCTTCTGTCGATATCATAAAAACAAAAAATGATAATAATTAATCAAATTAGCAAATAAACTTTTAGGAGTTTAAATATTCTGAATAATAATTTAACCTAAATAATTCCCGGGTCCTGAAACCAAAAAAATGTAGCAGAGAAGAAACCATATACTTTGAGTATTACGGATGGTAGTAACTGTAGCATAACATATATTATTATTTCTTTAAAACTGACTTGATCATTGATGAAAAGCAATAAAGGTATAATTTGTAATTATTTTTATTCTTGTAGAGCACATTTTATAAAAATTCAATTTAAAAAATACAATTTTATACGATGATAACTCACTAATTCAAGATACATTTTTCTCGCGGAATTAATAATTTATAAAATCACAAAACCATATTTTAATTATTTAAACACTATCATCATGAAAATTCCATTCTAAAGAAGAGAATTTAAATTTATTTTGCGATCAAATAGTTCTTAAATTAATCTCGACTAAATCTTTATAAAAGTATATAAAGAAATTATAATTTTCAACGAGAAAATATCAGTTATCGTTTAGAATTTTTTCATAACTGAAAAACAATATCCTAAAACATTCAATAACTATGTCATTTCTTCAGAAAGAAGACAAAAAACTTTGTAGATCAAAGAGAAGAATTTCAGCAAGGTTAATGAGATTAATATCAGATGCCAAGATCCCAGAACATCGATTGGATCAACTGTCAGGATCCAAATACCAAAAGTGAACAGAGGCTAAAAGCAGTGAATGAAAGTTCTCATCAACTTTAAAAATAACTGGATGGAAGTTTATAAGTTATATTATTGCTGAAATTTTTGGTAAAGATGAAGCAAAATATGAAAGACTATTAAATATATAGACATTTACAAAATCACATAATTTCAGTAGTAGTAAATCACTTCATTAATTGTATGGCATTTAATCTTATGCAGTAGTTAGTTAAAAAAAATAAAATCATAATACTGAGAATAATTTAATAAAATTTTACTCGTTAATACAATAAAAAAGTGGACAATCAAATTTGCTAAATTTATGATTTAATTAATAATTATCTGAAGTAGATCTGCCAATAATTTGCAATTGTCTGATTATTATACTCTATAAAATATTTAATTTCATTTATTGGAATGTTTAAGTTTGTTATTGTTATTATAATAGCATGAGTTAGCGTATAAGCAATAACTTTTATTTTTTGAAAAAATTATATAATTTAATTTATAAAAATTTCAAAAATTTAACGCTAGTGTTGTTGCATCTAGATAGCTTATTATAATTTAAATACATAGGCGAAGAAAGTTCTCATAATCTAAAACTGTAATATATAAACACGTAATCAATTAAACTTTAGTGGAGCTTTCTTGAATAACTTTCATCATAAAATTTTTCACTTGACTGATTTTAACTAAACTGAAGAATTTTATTTAAAAAAAAGAAAAATAATTACAAATTTCTCATCAGAATCTATGGCTTTTTCTATTGGAAGAGTTTCTGTCGAGTCATTTAACTGATCAGAATCGATTAAAGAGGGAAAAGCGAAGAACACACACTTACTGCTTCAATCAAAATGTTCATCAAGAAGCACCCCAGAGTATAATTTCATATATTACTAATCTTTTAGTGTTAAGTTCGCTTTCATTTGTATTCTGTATTTCTCCTTCATTCTGCAGTCATTCATCTTCTGATCATCAAAGACGTTCGTATGTAATTGAAAGATCACGTGATTACTTTTTGAAACTTTTAATCCAAAAAAATGATCGATTTGCTGATATATATGGAAGATATATTCTCAAATAAAATATAGAATTGTTCATGTTATATATATATAGAATATATTTAAAATGATTAATTTTTCTTACACGTTTATATCTTTGGAACATTTCATCTTTGGAACATTTCATCTTCGTAAAGCACGCTGATGTAGTAATAAATATAAAAATAATATTTTAATATCCTTTAATAATAATAAATAATTTATTTTTTAATTTTTCGAAATTCTCTATTAAATATATTTACGTGAAAATGTCGCAGTATACGTGAGAACTTAAACATATGTTGTAAGCACATACAGTATTCGTTTCTGATTTATCGCTCCGATGAGTTGAGTTTAGCGCTTGTTCTCTTTGTTGACTTGCGAAATAGTGACATATATAAGCAATGCGTGCGAACATCTTTAGATCTTTAAATAAAATATTTATCAAGTGGAGCTTCAATTCGAAATCAATGTTAACATGGAAGATAGCAACGATGCGATAGAACATCTATTAAATTTACTTCTTGCAATTTTTAATTGATCATAAAAGCAATCGCGAAAATGTTGACATTTTTAATCGATTTTTATTATTTTAATTAACAATTAATAATTATTTATAAAGTTATAAGAACTAAAGCAAAGGAGAGTAATAACTTCGGATATATCGGTTTGAAAATACATATTAAAGTTTTTGAGAAAGTTTTAATTTCACTTTGAAGAAGTTTAATATAAGTCGATGATCGAATTTATATTATTTTAAAATAAAACTTTCTTTCATATTATCTTTTCCAGCGTATAACAAATGAGACATATGACTAGATAAACGATATTTTCCTTGACGACCGGACATGGTATACTATATTTCTTCTGCCCTATAAAATATTATTCTTTTTTTTCTGCTAACATATTTGAGGAAATTATACTTCCTGCAAGATAGATGAAACTGTTATTTCGCCCATTGCTTCAATACGAAAAGCATACAGAATGACAAATTACTTTACTGACGCGACTGCGGACATTAATGAATGAATAAGACAGAAAAAATTAAAGATGCTAAATTCTTCACGTCGGTTATTAATAACTGTTAGGATGTTCGATATAAGTAATTTGAAGAAGAGTAGGGTGCAAAATTAACCGATTTGAGCCATTTTTATCAACAAACATGCCGTATTTTTATCCACCTGCACGTAATGTTCAGCCAGTATAAGAAATATAGGACTCGCTATAGGAGTAAAGATAATTTACTACCTTTCGTGACACGTCAATAACTGCTTGGCCATTCTTTGATGTGATAAAATAAATTCTTGAGTCTACTGATTTTTTTAAAGACTAATTATTGCTAATTTTTTTTAAACCAAAGGTTGGCGAGCTTATAAAGAAAATAAAAATTCGTTTTAAAACATTTGCATTAATGTGTGAGACAATCTATTATAATACCGTTTTAACACTGACTAATCAATAAATTTAATACCAAAGATGTATCCATTAATAAGACTATTAAATTAGCATAACTAAAATTTGATGTATTGATTTGGAAAAAAAAGACTAAGAAGAAAAAAGAAAATAATGATGATTTTATAGATTTTTAGAATGTTAACTTATTATTATCAGTTTTATTCTTTTTTTTTTAACTTAGAAATTCGCAGAATTGGATAATTACCGAAGATCACAATAATTAATCCATTATTGAATTTAGCATAATAATCAAGATCGAAAGAATGATAAGCAAAAATGCATTTTTTCTTTTCTTTTTATTCTTTCGCGAACAGAAATGAAAAGAATGTTGCAATAATTTAAATAAATTTGACTTCTTGGAAAAAAAAGCTTAATATATAAATTCTAATTTCTTTAATTTATAATTTTACAAATTTTATTAAAGTCTATAAATAAACACTTTACGTTTGAAAATTAAATGAGTAAATTTTGCATGATGTAGAATTAAAAACAAAAAAAAGTCAGCACAATCAAAATTCTTTATTAAAGAGCCGAGGTCTCTACTTTCGACATGTAAAAATACTTATTAATTTTGTAATAATAAGTTTTTATTTTTGTTTGAATGGCTTGCATAAATCATTTATTCATTGCTATATACTTAATATTCCTATAATTATAGATATTTTTGGAAAATATTGTGCGATGTTTAATGAACAATAGTTTCGCCAAAGGCAAGTTAAAACTTCTTTATTCTCTGGATGCAAGGTAAGTTATTCATTTGATCGCTATTTGTTAAGATTTTATTGCTTGTACATATTAAATATCTCTTTTGCTTTAAAGGATGGATTAATGAAAGGGGGAAAAAAGGAATTCTAAAGAAAATTCAATCAAAATTTGGCCTAGATAGTCACACGCTGTTTTCTAAATTGAAACCAACTCATATTTCTTTATAGAAATTGCTGTAAACATGAAAATTTTCTATTTTCGTTCACTGTGTCCTTTCTGCTACTTTCTGATTTGCATATCTCAAATGGGCGTTTATAATCTGGCTTCCCGTTTTGCATATTTAATGTCCACGAGAATAAAACGCATTTTATAGTCACGATAAAGCTGACATAACTGAGAACGTATAATCACTTTATAATTAGGTTTTCTTCGTTTCTTTTACTTCAATAAATCCTTTGTGGTTTCTTTAAAATTTTATAAAATTCACCTTTGGTTTCTGTTCCATTCTTAACAATGTTTTATGTCAAAGGATTCCGCTTTACGTGCCTGGTGATCTATCGTTCTATTTAATATGTTAATGCTTAATTTTATAAAAATTACGTTTATTGGATAATTTTTGTCATTATTAGTTATATTACAAAAACCATTAAGTTATATAACAACTGATCCATCTATGATGCTCGCCAAATTTTAAGTATAGTATTTAAGTAAAGTTTACTCATTTTTATATAGACCCGCAATAAAAAGGATAGCGTTTATCATTATTTGACTTTTACTTTAATAATAAATGACTTGCAGAGCCGAGCGAATCGTAAAAATTGAATAGCACGCTGTTATTTTCAAATAAACGACAATTCGACTCATATACTTCAATAACAATCAATATTTACAAGTGTTTTGTTTTGCAAATCGCAATCATTATTAGAAATGCCAGTTAACAAAATCTGTTTAATAATTAATAATTGCATAAATATGTATATATATATTTTTAATCTTCCCATAAAAGTAATGTTTCACTTCTACGCAAAGGCATTACTTAAAACAAAAATGCCCCTTTAAAACGGTATTCACTGCATCATCGAAAACAATAAGGTGAAGACAACTTTCGTATTACTATAAAAAGTTAAATAATAATAATACGTTAAGCTTACGTGATTAAAATATATGGTTTTTATATGGAAAAATGTCGTAAAGGCCATTTTATTTTGTTTAAGTAAGACACATCATCATCATTTAATGTTATCCATATTGAAACCTGTGCTGGAAAATAATCTCTGAAATGGTCTTCTAATACGCCAGATAATCACATGATCAATGATCTCCAAATAATAATTTGCTCGTCATATCCTTACTTCCAATTCGGGCTTATAATCGATTGATATCATTTAACGTTTAGAGACGAATAATGTACATCATTCTCGATAATTTGTTCCTTATAACTGTTTATCTCAGAATTATTGCTTCATGTTTTCTTTACGATTGTAATTATCTTCATTATAAACTTGTAAGTTGTTTATTTAATTAAAATTACTACTAAATTTTATATATACCTGTATATATATATATTGTAAAATTCTGGAACTTGTAAATTAATCATTTTAATATTTTTGTGGGAAAAAATTAATTTTATTTAAAAATTTACACTTATGTAAATGTTTTTTTATATACATAAAATTTTTAAAAAATTATTTTTAGATATGTATTTAATTAAATAAAAAAAAAGAATTAATTTAATTTAATGAAATATTTTTCTCCGAATTATTTTCTGTTTATCATTAAAAAATTAAATATAAAAACATATTTTAAAATTTTAATGTGTGATCTATCACTCCAATTATCAGTTTTACAATAAGTTCTCGATATTAACGTATATTATCCGTAGAAATCACTAATACATGCATTGTTAGAGCGATAGATCTCCAGTTGAGTTTACATTGGTTCAATTGATTCACCGCAATGAAGTACAGAGATGTTAGAAAATAATTAAAATCATAACTCTACCTTAGCATAAATTAAATTTTTATTCAATATTTAAATGCAAATTTCTATTCGATTAGAATGTAAAACGTCTTAAAAGATAAATATTATAAAATTTTCATTATAAAAGTATAAATACTTATTACAGCTACACTTACGCTTTGTGTTTCTTTAACAGAAATAAATGAAGTTGTTAAGACAAACTGACTTAAATTTGTATTATTTTTTTACAGTTAATAAACATTTTATATCGAAACAACTTACATTTGCCAAAATAAACAGTTTTCATCATTCAGTTAAAAAAAAAAAAAACGTCACTTTGAATTTATTTGTAGTATGTCAAATATTTGTCTCCTCTTGCTACAAATCTGACACTTTTTTCGAGTTTTTTTTCTTGGAACAACAATTTGTATATGCCACTAGAACCGATCACAATATTATGCTACAGCATTTGTAAATTTTTTTTATCTAGAGATAAAATTTTATAATTATTTGTTAAATATTATTTATGATTTAATTTTGAAATATTTTAAAACAAATGTGCATCTTAGATTAAGATAAGATTATTTATGTTACCTACCGCAGCTGTTAATACTTGTAAGTGAGATAAATATATTATATAGATAGGTACAAAAATTTCATTTTTTTTTTCGCCGATTTGTTTCTTTAATTAGTATAAATAGCAACTTTATAATTAATTTTTAACACGTTAAAAAATTAATTTGGTTGATAATTAGTTTGCGTGTTATAAATTAATCATAAACGATTTTAATAATAATAATAATAATAATTAATAATTAAAATCGTACTAATTTAATAAAATTTTTATGTATTTAAATTAATGAATTAAATTAAAATATAAGCTACATATATATGCGTATGTATATGTATATCATATTAATTTTATTAAAAAGAATAGTGCGAACGATAAAACTGTTCTTCTTAAATTAAATTTTTGCCTATCATTTCATAGTTATTATAAATAATTAAAATAGTCTTCTGATTTTTCGGAAGAAGCTGATCTATCAGATAATTGGCGTGATATTTTATAGACATGTAACTAACTTTCATCGGCATCTCACTCATTTTCACTCAGATAAGGATATCTTAACCCACGCACACGACACGAATTAGCCATTACTGGAGACAGAGTCGATATAAAATAAATTAATAAATAAATTATTTTCTTTTAAATTGCATCATCTTAGTTCGGAAATTGACCGCAGGAAGACGAAGCGCTGAAGTAGTAACTGTTGCATCTCCTCCAATGGTCGAAAAATATAGCGTACTAAAAATAGAAGACTGTAGTCGCTACGAAGTACAGCTGGATTCGCTTCCATCTATCACAACGTAAATGCTAGAGTTGGGAAAAGATTACTTTTCACATCCAGCAAGCAATTGATCTAGGACCTATACTTTTTTTAACAGCCAGAAGAAATTCGTCATCTTGCATTATATAATATAGAATTTTTTAATATTTATATATACATATAAAAACATAATTGTGTTTTATTTCATTAAAATCTTCCAACTTGGTATCATTCTATTAATTGGCAATTATTTATTTCACCAGTTGCTTTGTCCCTGTACAGCGATTGTTCACCTGACTTGCTCTTTGTTTTTCAATTTGGAAATGAAGATTTTGGAGGAGAAATGAGCGTTTAATCTGGTTTTTTTTTTTTTCCTTCAACATTGTTATTTGGTCGATCAATATCATTATCGTATTTTCATTGATACACTTTCCAGGAATCATAATCAAGGCTGCTGGTGCCAGCACAGAACCCGGTGTCAATGTCCTGATTGACAAGCTTTCGCTCAGTCTACAGGTGTGCGCATGGCAACTGAGCAACTTTATTTTTCCTTTCCTAGTCCTTGCCTACCTGGCGTATTCTTAATTGAAATGCCGGTTATCTTGACGGAAAGACGAACACACAATCCCTCTAGGATCTTGGTAACGCTTGCCCGGGATTGCTTTACGTCATACGTCGATCACCTGATTGGATAGAGAAGCTAGCAAAGGTATGACGTCACGTCCTGGGGTCGATTTGGCTTCCAACCGACCCGGAGATGTTTATACTGTTTGGTTGGTATACTTTGGCGACGCCAGTCGGCCAGTAGGTGGAACGTATTTGACGATGGGTGCGTGGGAGGATTGACACATACCACGTGCTTGGTAGTATGAATGAAGAAGTCTTATAGAAACACGTGCGATACCTGTCTGTAGTAAAGGCGATAAAGGTGAGCCATGTCAACTGGGATCTGAAAATTAAACACCTGGAGGGCATCTATAAGTACAGTTATCATGGCAGGTGTTAGGAAAAAGTGTTTCGCCTTAAAATTTTTATTGGTATCGCACGACATTGGCCGAAAAATACACCTGCCACATATCAATCGCTGATGAACCACACTAGTAAAGTTGGAAATGGAGAGATGGACAGTGCTTATCAAGAATGTGACAATCTTACTTTCGAGGGAAATCGAACCCTCTTAGGATTTTCTGCACCAATTAAGTGTAAATTGGATGGACAATTGACAGGTATTCCTTTGGAATTTCCATCTTATATACAAATGACTGCAACTATTTTCTGTGCTATTATTCTCACCCTGGGAACGGCTGGTAATATTTTAGTGCCTATCGTCGTTTGCAGGACTAAAGAACTTAGAAATTCTACCAATTTTTTTCTCACCAATTTAAGTGTGGCCGATCTTTTAGTTCTGGTAGTATGTATGCCTACAGTACTCATAGAATTGCATTCGAAACCCGAAGTTTGGTCATTAGGTGAAATTATGTGTAAGTATTTAGAATTTATTAATATTTTTTACTTTAAATATAAGAGAATATACAATAGATAAGATATTTTATTATGTTTCGTCTATCCGAAATTATAAAAATGAGTTTAATCTTCAGTTTTGTCATACCTGGATGCAGAAGTGATCTGTTGCTCGGAGATGCCAGACCTTATAGAATATTAATGCATTATTGTTTTAAGATAACTTTATCGAATGATAAACGTGTAATAAACATATTTTAACTTATCTTATCTCTTTATTATAAACATGCGTCACCGAAATAAAGAAGACAAACTTACGAAAATTTTATTTGTAAATATATTCAACACGTACAGTTTTAAAGAGAAAAATTTAACTGATTTTTATTTTTTAAATATTTTTTTTTATTAAAATAATAAAATATACTCTTTCGAATTTCCGACTTTACTTTTTATATATATTACAGTCGTAAATTTAAGACCTTTTAAAAGTATCTATGACTCCGGGATATAAAAAAGTTGAACTTAAAAGCCGTTAAATCCTTTAACGTTTAGGCTATTTTAAATTGGGTAATAGAATTTAAACAGTTATTTTAAAGTTATTGTATAATTTATTTTCAAGTTTAGTGTTAACTAGCCATTTTTAGAAACCGTCCGTCATCCCTCTCTTATTCTCGAAACTGCTGCCTTATAGGTAAACGTACGAGTTAGTTATAACTCAAACACAGATTATCAGCTAAGGATAAGTAATGACGTCAAAAAATCCCTGACACTTCAGAGAAAAGTGGGTGCTTTTGACAGACAGATAAACAAACATGTTGTAACGGTTAAAATGTGGGACAAAAGTCTTTATGTCAGTGACTTCTATGGTATCTTTCGCATAAGAGCAGAATTGTTTAGATTCATTTTAAAGCAACATGTTTCTCTTTAAGAGTGTTTATGTTGATGTTAGTAGAAACAGGTTTACAACTTATACCATAAATTAACGTCAAACGACATTTAACGTCAAACAACTGTTACTAATTGATGTTAACAGTTTTTTTATTCATAAATAAATTAACCTATAATTTTATTTAGTCATTAATATTAATTTAGAGAAAGTATTGTCGCTTAATGAATATTTTTACAAACAGATAATAGAATTTGATACAGAAATAACTTTTAATCTATAAGCTTTCTTGTTGCATGACATAACTGTTATGCAGTGAAGCCGCCAAGGATAAAGCTGTTATAATTCTATATCTACATATTAATTTATGCCAATAAAATATCACTAAATTTATTATTTAAATGCTTTGATTCGAAAGTAAGTATAATAAAGAGAGATCTAAATTCATAAAATACTGTTTAATAAATTCTTATATTTTGCAGATTAATATCTGTAATATATTCTTTAAATTTTACATAATAACGCCTAGTAAATCCTTACATTCCATTAATTTACTATATATAAACTATATGATTCATCTGTAAATTTGCACGTAAATGTATTCTAGTGTAGAATGAATGCCAACGACAGCTAAAATAATTTATAACAAATCTTTAAATAGTAAACAATGCGTTGATAGATTGTTATACATAATCGAATATTAAGTAAGATTGAATCTGTTCGAAATGCTTCTATTATTCAATGAGGATAGAGTTAAAAAATCTACCTTTTGAAATGACAGGTCACGTGTCAGAACACTGAAACAACAGCAGATGTTTCTAGGAAAACATACCGGTAATACAGTCAATAGAGAGCACAGACCTCTAACGATATATCAAATAAATCTATTTTATAAGATTTTTTTTAGTAAATTTATTATTATGATTAAAAATTCCAATTTTAAACAGAAACCCGTACCTTAAATAATTTCGAAATTAAAAAAAAAATTAATGAAATCTACAGACCATTCTAGAAAGAGAGTGAGAGAGAAAAAGAGAAAAGTAGTACAAATAACTCTAGTAGAATTTTACTACGCTGTATATTCGTTTAATTTTTTTAATGAAAAAATTAACTTAATTACTTTAATTCATCTTTCTTTTTTTTAAGAAAAAAGAATACATAAAAATTCACATTATAATGTGCTATAATTATCTTTTAAATAACTAAACTACGTTTAATGAGGTTATAATTTTAAAAACATTTTAAAAGTAAAGCAAAGTCGGAAAATTGTGTTGAAAGAAATAAGACTTCGAAACCAAGTAGGCAACATTATATTGCGTGATTATCTACCACAGGTACGATTTGTAGTAGGACACGCGAGATCTCAATTATTAACTCCTGTTAAAGTTAGAACTCCTCTTCGATAGCTGTTGGTCGAGACACTGCCTTTCAAAAACACATGTTCGACTTCATTCTCTTATAGAAATCCACTATATATAAATGAATGGACCGACTGTATATACCGAACTCGCCTACTTATGCCCAAACATCAAGTCATCAACACGTCTTATTGATTACGTTACTTTTTCTTTTTCCTTTAGATAGGGTTTGTTGCGTAACATGTCATTTTAACTGTTCGATATATAGGCCTATTGAACCGATGGTCGTTTCCGGAGAAAAACAATCAATATATACCAACGTGCTTACTATATATTTCTTTTTTTATTATTATTCCGATATTATCGAATAATGGATAATGAACATAAAAAATGCATCAAATGAAAGCAAAAACGAATTTTCAAAGCATTTTAACTGCTTTACAGATACTTTTAATAATATACGGTACACGTATCACGCCTTTTAGTAGATATCTGTTGCAGATATTCTCAAAAATCAACGAAAAGAGGTCAACGTCTATGATAACGCAATAGCAGTTATTTTTTTATTACTATTTTTTAAAAACGTTCAATGCTTTGAATGAAAAAAATCTTCCGAAAGTTTTCCACCTTTTGCGAAAGGTTTCGTTGAAAGTATCTTTATCGAATTAATCAGTAGTTCATTTAATGTCGATGGGGAGTATCGATGCATCTTCTCACCTGGTGGTCACTAAGTGTTAGGTAATTTATTCAATTAGAAGTTGGTATCTATGAGTTATATCCTATTATCGGTAATTTATATGAAAACAGCTCGATATTTTAATTATTTTACTAGCGAGTAGGATTTAAATTATGAAAGTCGTACGATCAAATCCAAACCTAATGCGATAAAAATTGTGTTATCCATACGATAATAATAATTATAACATAAATGATGTTTTTATGTAACCGACACCAGCAATTTATAGGTTGAAAAACTAAAAAAAAATAATGAAAAAACAGCTTACTCCGATACTTAAATTTAATAATGCATGTGATTCCTTGTGAACTAGGTCTCAGCATGTCTATAATGAGGCCAGGAAAATGATTAGTTTTGTAAGAAGACATTAGTGTCTTTATTACCAAAACTTTATCAAAGTTTTATTCTGGAAATGAAAATTGTATAATAATAACAACTTCGAGTCATAAAACAACTCGACGTTAAAAGGTTAACGATTTAAAACTTTCGACGAAATTAATTCGAATTTTCTTCCAAAAACAGAAAATTAAAAGATAAATAATTCTTAAAGAATAATTGAAGTATTTGTTATTAATTCGCGCCGATCAATTTTTAAAAATGTTTTTTTTTTCTAAAATAATATATGTATGCAACCAAAAGTTAAGAATGTAGAGTTTTTATTCGCGAGTATTTAAAACGATTTTATATATTTGCATTTTTTTTTTTTTTTTAAATTCTCATCTTGTCAGATTTTGAATGATTCGGTTCGAGTTTTGAATCAAAAATGAGTATCAGCAAAAATCGATTAGATACAAGTTATGTCGTTTACGTCCTTGAAATATATTTTAATTTGGTTGAAAATTGATGTTTTTGTAAGTTACTTCAAAGACTTTACTTCTTAATAATCGATCCTAATTTTGATTTTCTACCGATTCAGAGTAATTTTCGATAGATGAAGTCGAGAGCGAACAAAAATGTCGAATATACGTTATTATTCTCCGCTATAAAATAAATTCTAAATTTTATAACTATTTTTATCTTAAATTTATTTTCGTTGTTCCGGATTTAATGTTGTCAACATACAGTTTCGGAATAAAGGATAATAATAGATTTGCAAACGATGAGAGCCAACCTCACTTTCTAACCATAAATAGTAATTAACTTATAAGACCGGATATAGGTTTAAAAATTGTAAAGAGCTAATTTTTAATGTTTCATCGAGTTATTCGCACGATAAGGAAAAATACCCCTACATTCACCTCGGTACATTCAACCTTTAGCTGGCTACAACGTCAATTAAGTTTAAGTGACGGTTCGATAGCCCATTACAGAGAAACGAAGTCTCTGGTTGGTTGATTCCGGTACGCGCATCACCTAGGTAACGATGGGAGAACGTGTGTGAAATCGACCAATATGTAATCTGACGACCACGTGGATGACACGTGACAAATTGGCTATACTATGGAGATGTACTGATTATGTATTATTTTTTTTCTGGCCACTTATAACAATACCATTTAAGGTTTGACAATTTTTCGTTGTGTAAAGAAACTAAAATAGAAAGGAAACCAATTCATAATACAATTAAGTCATTTATCAGGAAGTAATACTCTACTCTGTATGTCACCTTGTGTGCCAACTATTTGTCAGCTCTTCTCACATCTTTTTTAAATTACGCTGATACTTTTTAACGCGTAAATCTGTGACTGATACTTATTTTATTTACATTATTTTTAGTAAAGCTGTACGCCTTTGTTAAATTTTATATATAGTAATTTTATCTTCTCTAGAGTATTGTATGTAGTGTTAAATTAATTCATACTTTGTTCGATAATTTCATTAGGGAGATTGAAATGACGGTTAAATATTAGTTAACGAGTATGGTAGAATTATTATTATTATTATATTTTTTAAACTTAGCCTCGTTATTCCAAGTAAATTATTCTATTGCAATGGAGATTTGAACTTTTTTATACGATTATTTTTCACTATTTTTTCTCTTGAATTAAAAAAATACGATTATTTTACTATAAAAGAGTAAGATCGCATCAACGTTTCTGAATAAAATTACATCATCAACGTTTACATCTCTGATAACGTTTAAACGCAGATGATGATGATGTATAGTTATTACAAATCAAAATTCTGTCATTACCTTTCAGTATAAATTGTCGCCATCTCATCAATTAATTTCCCATAAATTAATTTCGTATGAATTTTCCTTTTTAAATTCATAAGCCGAATCTTTTCTTCTTCTTCTTCTTTTAAAGATTCTGCAATGCAATTTGGGAGAAACATCAATACCATGTGCACAGTTCATATCCCTTGAACGTTATGAAACTATGAATTGTCTTGTCACTCAATAGGATTTTAGTAATTACATTTCTTGATGCCAAGTCAAGAAGCGCATCGCTTGTCTTCTACAACAAAATTTTAAAGATGCAGTTTCTGAATTTTATTTTTTTTTAAGCTTTCCTTTAAAATACAGTATTTATAAAACAGTTTTAAAGAATCAAAATTCAGTTTTTATCTGTAGACTTTAAATAACTATAATTTTATGAACGAATTTTTGTTTTTTCTTTTGATAAAATTGTATTATTTTAGGTAATTAGTTACATGTTTGATAATTGAATTCGTTATATCAATTTATAGAAAAATTAGTACTGATATTATTCGTAATGTTACGCTATATCGCATAATCAGTCTTGAAGGCCCATAACATGAGTGTTATATACAGATCTATCAATTATGAAAAGCATTGTGAATTCAATTAAGCTGACTCGGCATGCAGCATTCAGAGAATAAGGCAATTCAGTAAAAAATTTTAATTGACTCTGCACAGTTTGTTAATTGAAGTTATTAATAGAAACTTATGGTTGTAATCAACGTCTTCATTCATGGAAGCGAATAACTTTATAAGTGTAATATCGTAGGCTTTATCAAAAATCCTCAGTGGAATGAAGTTCTATCATTTTTCATAGAACTATAAATAGCAAAATCATACTGGTTGACTCAAACTATGAAACTTCCTCGTAAGTCAGTGCCAAAAGGTTAATATTATAGATCTTATTGACATAAAAAAGCAAGATTTTTTCTCATTTTTTATAAATTCTTTCGAATTTCATTTCTTGTCACGAATATATCTACTTTGTTCGGATTCGTTCAAATGTCATCTATTACCATTATTCACTTTCTCAATCCTTGTCGATTTTGGATCATCTCTATCGAGTTCAAATATGTTACCAAAAAAAAGATTACTTTTATTAGGTTTACGTGATTTCGATTTAATTTTTTTTCCTTTTTTTTGGATAAATATATAATATTTATCAAAAACAAAATTATATATTTTATAATATCATAAAAAACAATCAATTTAAATACTCTTCCTTGAATAATGTAGAGTTAATTAAAATCTATAATAAATATTTTTTGCAGTTTTCATTATTGAATATATTACGATACCATCATCCGAAAATATAACTTGATATAAAAATTCATGATAGTTATTATTCAAACATTTTAATATTTATTTCGAATTAAATATGTTTAATTTTATTTAAAAATAATAAATATTTGTTTTTATTTTATATTATATAAATATTTAATTATTTTATTAAATCTGGAAATATTTTGATCAAACTTATAAGTATCCTAGAATCGTATAAAAATTGTTAACCTAACAGTTTTTTTTTTCTTATGACAAATCAATTTTTCCTACTTATAAAATGGTACTCAAAACCAGCTGTGAGTGCACATGTACTCACTGAATGATGGAAGCTTCTCTTGGACAATAATTATATTTTATTCAACTATTTGAATGAAAATCAAATTATTACAACAGTAATAATTTTAAAACGAATTAAACTTTCCAACTATATTTTATTCTAAACAGATTTTCTTTTTTTTTTATTAAATTGTTTATCTAAATATAGAACGGCCGAATAAATTTTGCAACATATTTAAACCAATTCTCAGCAGGTATTTATCAGTAATTATTATCCAACAGATGTTGTAAGGAATCTATGTTAACAGGGAAAAATGCCTCATACAATATTGTTATCCTATCTACATTTAAACGTTAGATATACGTAATTGAAAATATATAGGTATATATTCGCATGAGGTTATTATTTCTCTACAAATTGTCTGATATGTTGTAAAGCCATTTTTTGGGTCATTAGAGAGTAACAGATTGTCTAAATTGCCATAAAATCAAAGAAAGAGACCTTCTGCTTATAAGCTTTATTCCAAAGTATCATCGCTGATTCTTACCTGCTTTTTTTTTTGGAAAAAATTTATAGTATCATTTCGCCAGTTACTTTATTCACTTCGTTTGTTAAACTTTCAAGAAATGTTGTAATAAAAGTTTTCTACATTATTTGTCTATCTGCTCTTTTAAAATTAATTAAAATACGAAATTCTGTTGTTTAATGCAGATTCTTGCCCCAGGAATTACTTGTTAAACTTAACAAGTCTTCCTGAGGATATTACTAATTCATCTTGTTACGTGTAATAAGATAAATTAGTAATACTATAGACTGATCAATAGTGAATAAATGTAGCAAATAGCTATTGATTTTTCATATTTTACTTGGTAATACATAAGTGATGATAATGTAACATTTTACACAAGATAACATAATTTATTGAAGTATATGTAATGGATATAATTTGTGACGATACAATACTGTTGCCTTTCTACTTTTATATAGGTTACAGAATAAATACATGGAAAAGGTTTTGACACAAATATAATAATTTGAGTAGATTTGAAAGAATAAAATTTTTATCAATACTATACTCTGTAATGATAAAAATTTTATTCACTATTGTATAAAGTCGAATTTATATACATATAAAACACGCAAGTACGCAAAAATATTAAATATATTTAAAAATTTTTTTTGTTTCCTATAATTTAGGAATTGATTAGCAATTAACATGTTATTTCCTGTTTTAGCTATTTTACATGATAAGTTAGCGTAGTTATAATTGATATAATTAACATACTTTAAATAGTTTTAAAAATATCTTTTTTTATTAGATAAATGAAATATTTATGAGATTTCATTTTTTTATTCACAGGTAAAGTTGTGCCATACGTAGAAACAACGGTAGCTCATGGGTCAATTCTCACTATATTAGCCATAAGTTTCGAACGTTATTACGCAATTTGTCAACCATTAAAAGCAGGATATACGTGCACCAAAATGAGAGCTATGATTATAATAGTAACCGTTTGGTTAATTTCTATATTTGTTACGAGTCCCATATTAATTATTGCTGAATACAAATCCGCCAAATACATAGATGGAACTGATGTAACCATTTGCCTCACTGCTGCACATATCACTTGGCAAAAGATATACTTCTTTCTTATGATTCTTATACTCTTTTGGATACCATTCGCCGTCCTAATAGCTATATATATCATAATTACTCGTCACCTTATGACAGATCGTAAGCACTTAAACAATGCTACCGAGAGATGTAGAATGAGATCCCGAAAACAGGTAGTCTTAATGCTAGCTGCTGTAGTAATATGTTTCTTTGTATGTCTAATGCCCTTTAGAATATTCATGACATGGGTAATCCTTGTACATCAAGACAGTATAGATAATTTAGGAATGGAGACCTATTATAATTTATTATATTTCGGTCGTGTAATGGTGTATATTAATTCAGCTATAAATCCAATATTGTATAATTTAATTTCGTCTAAGTTTCGTGATGCATTCGTTCGAGTTTTGTGTTGTCACAGCGATAAAAGACTCATACGTCAAGGAACATCTAGTACCACTTATACGTCACTTACAACAAGTTTAAGAGCTCAAGGTATTGTAAGTCAAGGTAGTAAATCAGATAGCATAAAAAATTCACACCTGGAAAGTTACGTTTGATTTTGATATAGCAAAAATTATGTTTGTTAAATGAAATTCTGTTCCCGATAAAGTTAATCGAAGATAATAAATAACAAATGGTAAGTAATGAATATGAAAATTTTAATACTTTTCTATTGACTCGATGGTCAGAAACGGCTGACACCTAACTTAATAAAGGCTGACCCAATCAATTAAAATTTTTCTCAGAGCGAAGTTTCCATGCTAACTTGATGCGGTTTTGATAAAGAATAATGATGTGCCCGCCTAATAATCGGGTAAGATATATCAATCCCAATTACCAGGCGGGCCGTCTCTTAAGACGTGAAAAAGCAGCATTTAGATCTCGGCATTAAAAATATAGATTTTTTTTTATGTTCTAAAGTGAAGTTGATCTAATATCGCTGAATCATTTCATTAAAATCTAATGGAATAGAAAGATTTAAATTTAGTTCAAATAAAAGCTAAGTTTAAAAACTGTAAATATTAACTAGCTGTGATTAATTGATAAAGTGTACTTCTAAATCATAATTACGTGTTACAATTCCAATAAATCACACAGAGCAGCCAATATGTTTCTAGTCTTTGAAGAGAAGAAGTTCTAAACTGGATCTACATTACTATTAAAAGAAACAACAATAAACAAACTTAAATTATGAATCCCTATTTAAATTGGATTATGTCAAGAGAATAATGCAAGAAAAGAAGCTGTATTCAACCGATCATATAAATAATAATAGCTTTCTCATAAGATTTAATATAACTGTATTAAAAAAGACAAATCTGCAAAACGAATTGAATAAAAAAAAAAAAAAATAAGCTTGTACTGTATATATACCCGAGACCATTCATTTGTGAGCCATTCCGATTTTATGTTGCGTTATGAATTTATCATTTTCGTACATTTATATTATTCTAATATACTTTACCTGTGTTTACTTGCATTTTAAAATTATATGTGTATGTATGTATGTGTGTGTGTGTGTATATATATTTCATTTCTATTCATCTTATTTTTAGCTGAAAAACGTTTGTAACGATCGATAAACACACCCCAGTGATCTGAACACATGCTTAGATGACAACATCAAAACGTGCGTAGTTACAAATTTGCCTACGTCATCAGAACGTGTAATAGAATCGTTTTCAATGTAACCGATAATTCAATTTTTAAAACTAGTGGTCATGTACAGCACCTAATAATAATTGTTGTCAATGATTCTTAAAAAAAGAAACATGTTAAATACAGAAATATAAAGTATGTATCTTTGCTGTGATGTAATATCTGTAGATGATAAGTCCATGTATAGAAAGTATGTATATATATATATATAAATATATATATTTAATGAAAATAATGTAAATATGTAACCAAAAATGATGATATGTAATAAAAAAAAACAGAAATAAATATTAAAAAAGTATTTAAATAGTGATTTAAGCCTTTTTATTTCCATAATTTATTTATAGCTTTTTAATATATAAAAAATATATTTTTTTTATGAACTATTGCAAAAAAAATGTAGTTTTTTGTGCGTAAATCGATTTATAAAAAAGTAGTTTGAGGTTTCTATATATAAACGAGAAAATCTTGTTATTGTTCACACACGATTAGATCACACTTTTATCTAACTACAGATACATAAATTATGTAACTATTGTGCAAATTTATGTAATGCATCACATATACAGTATTTACGAATGTTGTACATAATTATATATGAAACCTCCCTCTCTTTCTTTCTTACATTTCCTTTTGAATAAATTTATATCATCGAAATATTGATATAACATTATTAATATTTAATTTAAAATAGCTTCATTTAGACTAAAAAAAATATTTAAAATTTTTATAACTATTTTAATAATTCTTTGAAAATGAATATTTATATATAAATTCGAATATTTCGAAAATAATTAACGTTTAATTTAATCTTACAATAATTATTTTACAGAATTAAAAAAATAAATAAATAATTTAAATAAAATAAACAGCTCTCACTGCTGCCATCTATCGTTTAAATTTTGCATTTTAGAATTAAAAAAATTCTTTTTTGAAATGTTATTACTGCGTATGTTTTTCGTTGAAGAGCTTTTAAATACATTAAGTAGATTTAATAAATCAAATAAGGATTTCTTAACAGAGTTTAGTAGTACATAGCTGACCCAAATACTAAATACGAGTATGTTAAGTATGTTATCAGTATATCAATTGATGATAAACAACACTAATTAGGTTTATTTATAGTTAATATAATCAATACATACAGTATTTTCAGATTCATTTCTTTGTTCAAGTTGGCCTGATTAATAACGAAAAAAAATTTTTTTCTATATACAATATATTATATTGTAATGTTGACGGCATAGGTGTGGCTGTTTGCAATTTTTTTTTATTTTTTCGTTGCAGAAAATTTAACTATCATATTGTCATTATTATTAAATAATATAAATTATATTAAATATTTCCTTAATTCGACGAAGGTAATTATTAAATATACAGTATATAATAGTGTAGTGTAAACCATCATATTAGTTCTACCACAGGAAGATAACTTACTGCTATTATTATTAAAAATATGCTATTATAATACAAGCACGTTTTCATTAATAAAAATATTGATTTATTGGTCATTACACGAATCGAAATAACAATGTGTCAAGAGACTTCTTTAGGAGTATATATGGCGGAAAATTGTACAATTCTATCTAGCAATCTGAGACAAATCAGTTGTACCATCTGGTGTATATTATTTGTACTATACAAACATTTTTTGAAATTATTAAAACTAAATACTTGAAACAGTAGGACTTTTGAAAAATTCCTATTAATAAATTAAAGTATAAAAACTATATTATAAAAAGTGCATTAAGCAAATCAATTATAGTATAAATAATGCAGTTAAAAACTTTTTTATATATAGTTATACTTCACGAAGTTAAAATTTTAATAATTTTTTTATACGGAGTAAATTTAAATAACGCTTTAATAGTAGTTTCGCCTGGATGGTTTAATAAGTTTCGTTATCTCCAGATAGAGACTCATGAAAGTTTTAAACGCTAGTAAATCTCTCTTTTGCATAACAATGTGCCAGTAAGCCCACTATCGCAATTTGTGCAGGTATTATATTATTACTATTATTATAACGAGTAACAAATTATATTAATAAAATTAAGTTTAAATATACAAAATTATAATTTTCGATATATAATCAAATTCTTAAAAAGAATTAATTTAAATAGCACTTAAAGAAGGGGGAAAAAACTATTTATGGAATAAACAAATCTGCATAGCTGAACTCTCAATGAAGAGTGGGCCATCTCTCACTAACTTTAATCTCTGCATAGCAGAGATATTTTCCAATAGGATAAAAATTTTTGAAATTCCTAACAGTGCAGATAAATCAAATGGGATCTTGGATTTAATAATTTCTACAAAATATTAATTCAGGATGAAAATTAGAAAGAACGATTGGCAATAGTTTTTGAAATTATGAAAATATAGTACCTATTAAATAATCACGAATACATAAGAAAATATATCGAAGACACTCGATTAAAAATACTGTACAGTATCTATTTTTCCAGTGGCAATATCTCCTTCGTTATTTAGCAGCAACGGCAAGACAACATTTTTAAACTGAATAAAAGAATTGAGTCTTTAAATTATGAAATTTTTTTTTAATAAAACTGATTTAATCGCATCTTTTATATTAACAAGATCACATTGGAAATAAAGTTTAAACTTTTAAAACAAATTTTCCCTTTTAATGGAAATTACAAAAAAATTAACCAGTAAATAATTATGTCTTCATGATATTATATATCTTAAAGGAGAATCATGCTTTTTGTATGTGTTAATAATAAAAATATAAAAACAAAATTATTTTTAAAATTTAAAAAAATTCCTTTAATTATATGATTAAAAAAAATTAAATTTTTATTACAAATTATTATTATAAAAATTAAATATAACCAATTTTATAATTTTTCTATGATTGATAGATATTGATGAAAGTCATTTCATCTATGGACGGATATAAAGGTTAAACTAAAACATTGAACGACATTTTAGAATAAGTGATCCAGGCGTGAAATTAAAATGTCTTTTTCTGAGTAATGACTTTCCTAACTAACTATACATCTGACATACAATATTTATTCATATATATATTCTTCATCTATTTAATCTTTTATAAAACATTTTCTGTTAAGTTTATTAAAGTAATTTTTTTAGATTTAAAAAGTAACAGTAATTGTAGAAAATCTGAGATTTTTCTAAAATCTTAAAATAATTATTTTATATGATGAGCATTTTGCAATATATTAATATTTTTATCATTCCTATATGTTTAAAGGAAAGCACACAAAACTCCATTATTTAAATTATTTTATTAATCAGCCAAAAGCTATCTACTCCCTCGCAAATGCATATTGTACAAAATTTACAGAACAATTGAAGAGCAGATATATACAATTATAATATCGCTACCAAATGATCCAAATTTCAATACATGCAATGAGGTCAAATCTGAATCCTGTAGCACAACACACACATTTATGGTGCATTTTTGTGTGTGAAAACTGTGCACTGAATTTTCTCTCTCTATTTTTATCCTTTGAAAATAAGGATATGATTTTCTGATTTTTTTACATAATGATTAGTCTATATATTCTAATGCAGAGGTGCACAATATCAAGAAGAATGAAAATATGTAGATAATTGTTTTCAGTTTTAATTAATAATTTATTCGTTACAGTTCAATATAAGGTAAATATTTGAAAAATTTATATCTGACAAAGCTGTTCAATATTAATGATCTATAAAAAATTACATTTTATCAGTCAAAGCAAAATGAGTAATTTTAGAACATTCCATAAACAGAATTTTCTATTACATATTTATGATATTCTAAAAGCATATAAATTACAATTTCTATATTCCAATTTATACACTAAATATCTTTAAAGTATGCACTTTTATCATCAGCCAAAGAAATATGTAATTCAATCTATTAGATAAAGTAAAAAAATTATTGAAAATAAACTATATTTATGTGTAAAAAATAGTCCAATATACATAATAGACAAAATATAGTAATGTTTATAAAATTTTAACTTGGTGGTTGCATTTTTACATTCATTACTTTGTATTGAAAATGATTACATCCATATGGACATTTTAATTGTGATGAGTGATAAAATCATAATGAGGATATGTTATATATTGGTCATTTATAATTGGAAAAAAAGGAGGGATTCCACTGATGCATTGAGTATGAATTATTTTTTTTTAATATATGCAGCACATTGCCTAAAAATAGCATGAATAAAATTGACAAGTTTTGGTTTTTAAATAAAAAAATAAAATAGTTTTGACAGCAAATGAATGCTCAGTATACTTTCAAAAATGGATTAATTTCAGTTTGAACTTTATACTAATGTTCTATCTGATTCTATATAGCATTGATATCATGGATAGTATATATATATGTATGTAAAAATAGGTTCTTCTAGGTATTCTGCACCTCAAATTATATTTAAAAAGTTTAGAAAAATCAATATTAAAGAATTATAAATTTTTAAATATGAAGAAAAGAACAAAAACTTCTGAAATTATAATTGTGAAATTTAGAAAGTGGAATGTTAGCCAAGAATAGTCTTTAAAAATAAAAACAAATTTGTTAATAATATAAATTTTATAGAAAAGAAATATTTTAAAATATGTAGATGATTTATTATTTTAAGTAAATATAGGTTTTTCTCTTTCAAAATAAATTATCATTGTTTTGCATGTTATGGAAAATGATAAAATATAATTATTAAAGGATCAAGAACAAATATCATTTTACAGTTAACAATATTTGTAATTATATTACATTTTATATATATTTATATATATATATATTGTATACATATACACAAAGTATATGTAAATATATCTCCCAGAGTTTTATATTTATGAATATTTTCTATTTTATCAATTTATATTGTATTTGACATAAATATGATTTAATTTACTTAATATAACTTTTGATAATTAAGAACTTAAATTAAGTACAAAGTATAATAATTTATACACACATTCATGCTATTTGACAATTGAGAAGAATCAGCTTCCCAAGTCCTTTTATAACTAAACTGAAGATAACAAAAATTATTTAGATTTATCTGAGCAAATGTAATTTATTACATTTTAAAATGTTCAATATAGTGTAATATATAAAAAAAAAAATTATTTTACTGATATAAATTCCTGTGATCAGGCACTTTGAATAGGCACATTTATTTTTTATATATCAGAAATTTAGGAACTATAAAATATTTTTACTGTTAATTTTAAATACTTTATGTGCTTATTTTATTTCATATTTATATATACTTCATTTGTGCAAATCTATTTACACATTGTTTCAAAATATATTTATGTATTTGTATATCACATTTTTATTGCAATAAATTGATTGTCAATAATATAAATTTTGTAATTGCCAAGTGTATATAATATACAAATTGCATTTCAAAAATTTTTGTCAATACAATTTCTTTTAATAAAATTTAAATTAAGAATTTATAATTCAAAGTTAAGCTTTAATTCATTTGATATGTTTTGAAGAAAAAAAATATTGAAATTTAGTTCTTAAATATATATGGTCTTTACTAATAATTTTTAAATTAAAAATTGTTCAATTTTAATTTAAAAAAATTAAAATTTCTTGAGACAATATATAAAATAATAATAATGTTCTGTGTTTTATTTTAAAAAATTTTATTGATTGATAATGTACAATCAATTATAATTTTTCTTATATTTATTTTTTTAATCTATGGCATTGTTCCTATATCTCTATATCTTAACATTTTTCAAATGCAAATTTCATATTAGAAATGAAGACAATATTATTTATACTCTAACATGATGATAATTTCATTAAATTTCACATAACACAAAATATCTATAGGAAATTTTTTACAATCAAAAGATTGATGTCATTAAAATAAAATGGAATGTTTTGTAAATTTTGCTGAAATATCAGCAAATATGTCATTTAAGTTAAAAAAAATGTATGTACACACATACATACACATATTTCATTAATTAATTTATTGTAAAAAAGATTTTAAGACAAATATAAGGATTTTATATACAGAATTTCAAGATAAAATTAAAAACAATTACATATTAAAAGAACTTGGGATCACTGATTCATTCTTTTACATATAAAATTAATGATGAAAGGCAGAATACTTGCAGCATAGTAAACTCAATTATTAACATAGGAGAGATGATGGTGAAGATAATGATGTGATGATAGTGGTGATGATGATGATGATGGTAGTGGTGATGATGATGATGATAATAATGCTGCTGCTGTTGATAACTGATGTTGAATGATGATGCTGATGAATGAGGTTATCCTTCTTATATACAAGTACTGGAATTTGAATTTGACTTCCAGTTATCAAGTTTACTACTTTCTTTGATTACATCAGTACTAGTCTTACACAAAGTTCCCAATGATACTAAAGCACTTGCTATGGCCAAACCTGATTGACCATCAGGAGTATAGTCTTCATTGCCAAGAGGCATTCTCACTATAAGTGACAGCACAGCTGCCTTGCCACCTGAGCATGGTTCAAGAGCAATTGGTGTAGGATGGTTCTAAAATTTAAGAGGTTAAATCAATTAGCTATATTTTGATATATATTGGTATATATAAAAAATATATAATTTATAGATTAGAAACCGTATTTTATTAATTAACAAAATTCAAATAAGATTTAATTTTCCAGAAGTTTCTTAAAACTTTTTCAAAATTCACAGTTTCACTATATTCCAATTATATAAAAAAAATTTAGGGTGATTCAAAATTTTTAAATGTATATATAATTTATTAAATTAAAATAGCATCTGCTTGCTAAGAGCTGTTTGTTTTTTTGTAGTTTGATAAAAATAAAGACAGATATTTAAAAGAATTATAGCAAACTATCTTTTGAAATCAAAGTAAAATTAAATTATTACATATTTTAATTAATATAAATACAAATATGAAATATAGATATATTAAATGTTTTTCTATATAAAAATGCTAAATTTCTACACTTTAATATAATCAGTTGGCATGCAAAATGCTATATCTTATTAACAGTAAAATTATCTGTACAGTTGAAAAAATAAAATTTGTCATATCAAATATTTTATATAGTTAATCAATCTAATATTTTTGATTTATTATAAAATTTAATTAAGGCTATTATAAATATTATTGAGGATATAAATGTCTATTTCCTGTAGCCAGTGCCGTAACTAGCCATTCCTGTGCCCTGTGCAAGAATTTGCATTTAGATCCCTTAATTAATTAGGTTTGGGAAAATAATAAAATAAATATATTACAATATATTTGTAATAAGATTTATTTTAATTGCACTTTTCTGGCTTTCATTTCAACAAATTCATAATTACATCATCATAATTAATATTTTTAATGATATTGTATTCTATTGAAATAATAGAAGGATTGGATAATCTTTTTTGTCCAATAATTGATTTTAAATAATTTTTTTATTAATTTCAACTTGTCAAAATTTCTCGCACACAAAGCAATAGAAACAGGAAGAGTTAGAAATATTTGAAGAGCAACACTGATATTTGGGTAAGACTCAATTAAACCAAAATCACGAAGAGCCTGTAGAATACTAAGTGGAGATGCAAAATAATAAAAATTTAAAAATTTGTTGCATATGAAATTAATTATTAAAATTTACTATAAACTCAAATGGTACATTAAAAAGTACTATATGAAATAATCTGCAAGTACATAAAAACTTAACATTGAAAATCACTTCACTATACAACTATAAAAGTACATCATTACCTACAGAAATAACAAAAACCCAACATAACAAAATTGACAAGGTTATCCAAGCACATTCGTCACATGTCTGTTAATGAAATCCTCAAAATATTGCAGTCAAATGTTTTCACAAACACATATACATGAAAACACAAGTATAGTGACTATGTTGCGGTATTCACACTAACCTAATCTAAGTTAGGTAAGTTAACATAGGTGTGTTGAAAACATCAGTCAGTTCTGCCATTCGTTTGAATGTTCATATTTATGAGCAGAGATATCTAGGGTCTATGTAAGACAAAATCTAATCATCAAACTGTGCAGTAGAAAGGTGGAAAATTTAAAAATATAATTTCTTGTAAATAGCATTTTGGGCCCCCCTTCCAAGTGGGCCCTGTTCGGTTGCACCTGTTGCACCTGCCTAGTTACAGCACTGAATATTCTGACTGATTTATCAATGGCCAGCACCAACTCTTGGATCTAGAAACATAAAATTCAAAGAGCATATTCCTTCCATGATGTTAATACCTATTAAAACAGGATGTTTAGAAATTTACCCCTAAAGGGATGAAAAGGATAAAATGTGTTCTTACAGATTTCTCAACACCTCTTATGCCCAATGAGAGATTGACTTGGTTTTTGCTTAATAAGATTCCATACAAATGATTAAAAATATATTTCAGAACTTTGCCCTAATCAATCCCTAAAGAGGTGAATCTATATTAAGGGGTAAATTATAAAATTCTTCACACTTCCTGTGTTTGATGAATTATAACATTCTTTTTTGACATATAGATGTCTTTTTAAAATCTTTAAAAAGTTTTTAACAGTTTTTTAAAATTTCCCTCCTAAAGGAGTAAAAAGGGATATTTTTTATTCAATAAAGGACATTTCTCTGATGGTTCCCTAAATTTTTTTAAGCTTATTCTATATCTTTGCAAAAAAAACAATGAAGCTAAGAAAGTTTAAAAAAAATAAATAAATAAATAAAACTAACTTACAGAGAAGGGACAACATGCATTAAAAAATGAAAAATAATATTTTCTTAAATTTAAATTGTTCATTGCAATCAAAAGAAAGTTTTATTGGTTTATTTTTGACTTCAATAAACTTTCCTTTGATTGCAATAAATAAGTAATAAGCAAAACATGGGTATCAAACTATGTGAAATAAATCCTTTTGATTTTTAAGAATTAATACCAAAAATTTCTCTTTAGACTGATTTATGCAAAACAAAAAACAAATCAAAAAACATTGTAAAATGGCAGTCACTTCAATGGTCTAAATTTGACTTTTCTGCATCCATCACAGAGATTATATATATTGTTATTCATATATTTTATTTATACTATTTAC
>WUQG02436757.1:0-13901 GCA_011317285.2 Androctonus mauritanicus
TCTTAACTTAATAGAAACTCGTAAAATTATTTTCTTTTCATTTATTCTAAGTATAATTGATTATGGAATAATCATCTAGAGTTCGGTTTGTTCTACTACTTTACAAAAATTAAATAATATTGATATTAAGATTTTGAATACTTTACAGCTTACTGAATATTTCTCTAATCATCCTAGTATTAATTATAATCATTTTTGTCGTTAAATAATAGAATTCTTTATTATGATTATAAATTTATGTATTTATATTATCACAATGCTTTTGAAAAGCTAAATGTTAGTTTATATAACCGTAATTTTAATACACGATCTCTTTCTTGTATTTGTACTCAAACTAAACGTTTAAATATTACTGTTCGTTCATTCCCATTTCGATTACTACCTAAACAAATATTTATCCTGATGAGTTATTTTATTTTAATAACAAGGAGTTTAATAGTTTTATTTTAAAATATAGGATAGATTCATGTAACTATTTGATTAATGAAATTTAACTTTATTTGTTGTTTGTATTTGTTATGTCACAATCAATGTTTGTATTCAATTTTTGATTGTCTTTCTGTATAAATAAATAAATAAATAAATTGTTCTAATGGTACACCAAGCCATTTATGTTAGCATTGAGGAAGTCAATTTCAAGTTTCTGAAGCCACGACTTGACGGTTTGCAGAGCCTCCTTGTGAGTTGGAATCGCCTGCCACCTAGGCACCTTTTTAATGGTCCGAATATCATTGGTAGTTAGGTTGGGAATATAGGAAGAATGGTCAGTACCAAATCTTTACTCATCTTGCACATCTCAGTGCATCAAATCCACACCTGTTTCTGTAACATAACATTAGCATTCAATACTTCAACAAGCTGATGAACTTTAACGATTGGCTATGTTTGCTCATCCGCCGCTATCTTACAACTGGTGTTGGAGAGTATAATTGACGATGCCTTATCTAAAGACTGTGCACCCAAAGCAATGGTCAATCTGTTCCAGCCTTGGGAGACATTATAATAATATAGAGAGTATTATACTTTTATCTTACTTACTGAACCACTCTTGTATTTTAACAATATGAAACTCTAGGAAATCTAATATAAAATTTCTTAATAGTAATTAATACTTAACTCCATTCTAGATTCGCTACTTAACATGCTAGAAATGAGCCTCTTTGTATTCTCATTGAATGGTAAGGAACTCTCCTGTGCTTTGAATGTTTTTTATAATAAAAAAAATATGCTAGAAATTGTTAATGTTGCATACCTGTGGTATGATAGATATTTTACTGCGAAGATCATGCAGACCGATATCTTGAATATCAATTCCATCTATGAAAATGGTTCCTGTTGGTTCTGTCATTCGAAACATTGCAGCTATTAGAGAACTTTTTCCTGCCCCAGTACGTCCAACAATTCCAATCTGAAATGAAATTTAATGTACCAAATGTTCTATTACACAATGCAATATAGAATATAGATAATTATAAATGTTTTCAGTGATACGATCTTTTAACAATAATTCACAAGGGCTTAATTTGCATCCACAATTAATCTTTTGTTAGATAAATTGCGATTTATTAAATAAATGTATACATAAATGTCTTCATTATGTTGATATGTTATAAAAGTACTTACAAAACACCGTACTTTTGTATTTTTAAAAGAGTGAAAAGTTTAAACGTGTGTTAAGTTTGAGTAGATATAATGAATACGATTTCGATAAAACACTGGATTGAGTTGGAAATTCCGGAAATATCCGAAAAACACACAATATTAAAAGCCGCATAATTAAAGTTTTGTCGATTTTCAATAAGTGTGAGTAGTGGCGTTTAATGGGCCGAATCATAAAGGGACATTCGATTTTTTCTATTTTCCTGTCTTTCTCCACCCAACAGATACGAAGAAGGGCAATGCAGTATTCTCTAAGAGTTGCCCAGACTCATTGTGAGGTCAGCTGCAAGTGGAAGATGACATTCAAAACACTGTCTATACACATCCAGAAAAAAATCTGAAATTCCGCCCTAGATCATCCATAGCGGAAGTATATTATGCTTTATGCCGCGACAATCCAGCCGATCAAGGGAATTAGGATATTTAAGTTAAGCACCAAATCTCATTAGAGATAATTTTAAAGACACAACTTCAGAGCTTACTATATAATTGGTTAAATTTGGCAAACACTTTTGAATTTTAAACTTTTACTTTTATACTCGTTTTCACTTCGTTAGCATCCTTTAATATTTTCGTTTGCATCCCACAGTTTGGCACCCAATGTCAAAACATTGAGTAGAACTTTACGTTATATCCTTGAAACGATTTCATTAATCACAAATTTATTCATAATATATATCTCTATATCTAAAAACAATATCAAACAATTTATTATAAAAATTTTTTTACATATATATTTTATGTATTATATCAATTTATATTTATTAAATACTTTTTTAAAATTGGTACTTTTAAAATATAATGTATATACTAATAATGGATATAGATGATAGTGATAACTAAATAAATTGCATAATAAATCCTATGAAATTTCCATCAGATGGCTTTTGTACTAATTTGAAATATTTTAACATAGCAATTTATAAGATTAGCCTCAACTTAAAGAACTCGCCGAGTAAATAACCATTGAGTTTTTGGAAGAGGAATTCGTGCAGTATAAAGCTGTCGTGAGGCTCTTATGATAAATTTAAAAAGCTTTTTAATCCGCGTACATGAAAATAAATACTTAAAAGTCATTCATTATATATATTTTGTTTGATTTAAGCCGAGTTTTGCAATGTCCAGTTAAAGTTCCTGTTAGGTTAGGATAATTAAGCCGCTATATCGCACGAGAGATATTCTGTATCTGGCCGCGGCCAATTATAAAGCCCATCACAAACTGACAAACACCCATGATGGGGTCAACTCGATGGTTGAAGGTAGCTGGTAGCTACTGACTTTAAACAACCAATAAGCGTTTATGTGTCATAAGGTATCAATAAATATAAACTGATACCATATACAGTAATGTATAAAATATTTATAAATAACAATTTTTATTTATAACAACTTAATTGATATTATATTGTGAATTTAAATATAGACAGATACATTATGAATAGTGTTATGGTGTCGGCCAGATTGGCCATGTGGAAACGCTTCGGCTTTCTGCTCTGGAGGACCCGAGTTCGAGTCTCGGGTCCCACTTCTTGAAAATATTTATCATACGGTTCCGGACCAGGTCCATCGATCCCCGTCCTCCAGACCTGTATAAGTCCTGTATAAGGACTTGTTTCGTCTCGCCACTTACTGTTTTCCTGAATGAAAAGTGGCGTCATCTGTTGATAAAGAAATAGTCTTATGGTTAATGAAATCACTTAAAGGGGTAATGCAGAATTGGAATTAATGTTTTGAGTCTGGGGAATAAACTATTCGTGTGTAAACGAAAATATTCATAAGTGCAAAATATGCTAACAAAATGCAAAAATAATTGATTAAAAATTCAAAATTTGGGGACAACTTCACACTGGTCACCTTCTTGCAGTTATCTTCGGTGATGATGATAACTGCAAGAAGGATGGATTTCACTGAAAATTTGGGGCATGGAAACTTCAATCGAAACCGTGTATTTGAAGTTTATAAGCGACAGTTTTATTACATTTTCATGCACTTGACTCTTTACTAACTTGTAATAGTTTTTAGATTACTTTAAAAATTGGATTTAGTGTGAATATAGGTTTGTTCAAAAGTAATGTCGTTTTTAGCATTAAGTTTTGTAAGGATATAAAAGATAAATCACTTGTTAATTTAATTAAGTGTATATTCTCCATTTGAATCAAAGCACTCTTCTAATGTTGTGAAAGCTTAGACAGACTGAGACATGTTTACATAAGCTAAAACACGTTTGAACAAGAATAGTATAGAAAACGACATTACTTTCCGAAACTCTGATATTTATCACAGTTCTTTAAACAACCTTACCTTTTCTCCTGATTTAATTGAAAAATTTAGTCTTTTTAAAACTGGTTGACAATGTCCTGGATATTGTAGAGAAACATCGCGAAACTCGATAATTCCTTTCTGAGGCCAGTCATTTGGAGGCCGTTTTTCGGGTGATGAAGAATTAGGCGCTTCTGACGGTAATTTGCCATAATCCATTACTCGTTCAACTGAAGTTAGCTGAAATATAACTATTAATTATAATTAAATCAAGTACAAAAAGGTCTGCTACAAATAAATAATAATATAGAAAAGAAAAGCATGTTAAATTTATTTCTTCTTTTTTTAAAGTAAAAATGCTTTTGAACAATTTCTATATTATATTTAAGTAAATATAATTTATTCAAAATTAGAAGAAAAATTTAGTTTAATAGATCTTGATGAAAAATTTTATATTTATTTGGTTATCAAAATAGTTACAAAATAATTTCAATGTTAAATAAATTAAATTTATTAATTTTAACATAGCAGTACGTTTTTATTCTGTATGCTGTATAAATAGCAGTATTGTTTTACTAAAGAAAATGACTTTTTACAAGAGCTTTTGTAAGAGATGTTTAATGAAACAGAGTTGCTTTAAGAGCTGTTTACAACGACTCTACTGTATGAATTTTTGTATTTCACAATACAAAAATTGAATTTATTCACGACTAGTTTAACGCAATTCCTATTTTTTAATTTATGATTTAGCTTTGAAAGCCTATGAACAAGAAGACACTTTGAAGTTTTTCAAAATTTTTAAAGTTGAACAAAAATTTTGTATTTATTCATCGTACTTTTTTTTATGCTTACAGTGAAATCTTTCTAACATTAATGTAAGTAAGAAATAATGACATTAATGTAACACAAATTTCTGTCAATCCATGTTATTCATCTAAAATTATTGAGATATATCTTGAGATACAAAAATATTATTGCTCGAATAATATCTACGAATATAAATGCAATATTGTGACTTCTAATAAAATGAATTCGTGCTAAAATTTCATTTTTTTCGATTTTACATATGCATGATTCTATCTCACTTATTTATGTAATTATGCTGCATATAATCAAATTAAATCAATTTATTTTTAAATAGATTTTAGCTAATTTTATAAGCCATATAATAAAAATAATTACCTGTATGTACACATTAACAATCGTAGTTGACACCACAAAAAGTGTAAAAAATGCTGTTATGGCATAGCAAATACAAAGACCAATTTCGCTTCCTGTAATGGCTAAACATTATACTAAATGTAATTTTATAAAAAAATAAATGAAATAAATTTTTTAAAAATATTATTTACATTCTGATATTAGAAACAAGGAAAAAATGGTTATTGTGAGATTTAAAATACAAATAATAAAAACTTTTTGAATATTCCATTGATTTAAACATATATTGAGAAACTTGCAAGCGGTATTCTTATCTTGGTATTTATCGAAGACAATTTTGAATTTCTGTTCAGCTTTGAATGTTCTTATTGTCGTTAATCCATAAAGTGTGGTACTTAGATGAGCGAAAATTGGACTTCGTGCTATTAAATATATTGACAGTTATTATAAGTTATCGATAATTTTATTTTATAGAAATTTGTGCTAATATAGAAATCTAAGCAAGCGTTCCCTAGAAATAGAATAATATTTACATTCATCAGCTCAGCAATATTATAATATTATCATTCATCAGCATTTCAATATTTTCATACATACTTTTTCCTTCCAAGTGTTGAATATCTTTCGCAGTCCTTACTAGGAAAGTCGAAACAGAAAACATTAAAACTAATAGAATAACAGCTGGAATAATCAGGTATGGATAAATAATTGTTTGTAAAACAATCATTCCAATATTATTGATGAATACCTAAAATATATATATATAATGCAATAATTTATTATAGTTTAAAAATTAATCGCTTAATCTATCAATTGTAATATTCTATTATATTTATAAATTTGAAGTTGTGGGGATGGATATATTGTGCCCTAATCCGAGGAGGAAGTGACATAAAACGACATAAAAGATATACATAATTACGTATAAATTGCACATTTTCCTTAAGCGTGTTATATAAAGATTATCATTTAAACTATATCCAAATATATTTCTCATGGTAAATCTCTTTATATATAGTTTACTATTAAATGAGCGAAATGGAACCTAATATATTTTGTAATAATGCATAATTAATATGATTTATTTTCAAAACTCACATTCAGGACTACTAAACTTGAAATCGGCAATTGTTGATCAATAATTCCCAAATCTCTGGAAAATCTGTTCAGTATTTTTCCTTTATTAGATAAAAAAATTAATTAATTTCATGCGAATTTAATAAATTTTTATAAAATTCAAATTGAAATATTTAGGAAATACGGAAATATGATGTTACAATTTAGTTACAGATTGTTTTTAACAATAAAATATTATAATATAATTAATATCTTATAGAAAGAGTAACGGATGATAAGTTAATTTATTCTATAGGTTTAGTCAAAATACTTTTACTAAACACATGAGTGGACACAGCAAAGCAGAAGTTTTTATTTTAGATCCTTCGTTACATAGAACTAAACAGCTGCTTTGATTGTATAAAAGTCAATCAAAGCAATTGTTATAGAACTCTTATATAGCATTGTAATTTAGTATCTTAGGAGACATCTCCACTTAATAGGATTATTGATAGTTTCAAATTGTAGATAATATCAGGAAAGATGAAATTCTTCACATATTTTGTAAATGGGTGGGCCTTTTAGAATTTAAGTTATAATCTTCTCGATTGTCTTTTCCTATAGGGGAGACTGGGGTCAATTGTAACAAAATGTACATTTTTTTTATGGATAACATCTTCAATATGCGAGTATAAAATTTCAAAATAACTTTGAGGACTTACTTTCACCTTTATCTTCAAGAACAGATATTTATTCTGGCAAATAAAAATGTGTTAGACAATATTTTACATAATCGACATAATGTGTATTGTTACATTTGACCTCATTAACGGGGACAATTGTAACAGTCGTCGTAAATAATAGATACTCTTTTCAACTAATTACTTAAATAAATTTATTAAACAAATTATAAAGCAAACTAGATATTCTGAGGCTCGAACTTGTATTCCTACATCACTTGAGATAGATTTTTAAAGAAAGATGCCACATTTTCCTTATTAAAATTCATTGTTCGTGAAAGGCTAGTTGATTCAGGGAGACGACTTGACAAAGAGGGATTTCTCTGTAAGAAGAGCCAGTCTGAGCCAGCCATCTCCTCATTCCAGCTTTGAGGGAATTTATAATTGTAGTGGACAGCACACTGATAGGCTAACATTCTGACGTCGCTGGTAGACAAATCATAATAAAAGTCAGCTACATGTTTAATATAATCAGTTAGTCATTGTTCTTAGCATGATTGGAAAACACGATGGTGGAGCTTGTATTCCACTTTCGTGTTGTCATTTCTTTTCATTTTGTGACAGAAAGAAACATGAGAAATCCCATTTCCTTAGCCACACTGAGAACAGATCTCCCAGAACATAGAACCTATGCTGAAGCAGCTTCCATTATTTCCTGAGATACTGTACCTTTTGTAGTGGTTCGCTTACGATTCCTCGGCATTCTAAAAGAGAATGTAATTAAAATTTGGCACATCATTGATGTATTTTTAATTTTAGGAAGAGAGAAAAATATTTTGTACGGCAGGGTCAATTGTAACATGTTACAATGGTCCCCACGTACTGTGTTACAATTGATTCCCATGATACCATTTTAAACGAGATTCATTATAACTCAAAAATTACAGTACACTTAAGAGTAAAAGTTTAAGGGGAAAAATTGTACTAAACACAGTATCTTAAAATGCTAAAAATAAGACTTAACAGCTTACCTGTTATCCACAGGAAGATAAACTATAGGACAAAGAAATTTTACTTACGAACACAATAAATACGCTTTGACTCCTTGCTAAAACACTCTTGAGGGGAAAAAGGCATAGATCTCTTCCCTTTATAAATCGACTATGCTGTACACACCTGCCATCATTCGGTTGCTCTATGTGCTATAGTTTCTGCAAACTTTCAAATGTTACAATTGCCCTGTGTTACAATTGACCCCAGTCTTCCTACCACTTTTTTATGATTCCTTGAGAAAGATATTATATTTTTATTATGTAAGACGGGACTTCTTTTATTCTTATCCTGTTACGTTTGCACAACAGTTCACTAAATGGTCATTTATTTAAATGCTCCTTTCCTACTACAACTAATACTACTATTTACTAAAATAAATTATATAATATACTAGCTATAAATAAATTATTAATTTTGGTTTAATTCAAATAATAATCTCTTTATAGAAAACATAAATTTTCATTTTAATCAGCAGTTTTCCTGAGTTTCATAATATTTATGTTAGATCTTGTATGCGCTGTTTCTATGTAAAAAAATATAGTTGTAAAGAAAAAAAATACAGTAGTACATGGGAAACATTTACTATCGTCTTAATTTTAAAATATTCTATGATTATTGAGGAATATCAATCCACATATTACAAGTTAATTTAATGTTACTACAGTAGAATTTTTAGTTTAATATAATAATTATCTAATGAACTGTAGTTATATGATTTATTTTCTGTTCTAGATCAGAGTAGAGCTATGAGTCAATGGGCTTATTATGAACTCATTATGAGATTATTGGTTGTATCATTTTGATCAATCAATAAAATATATACAGAAGGAAATTAGAAATAACGAAATTAATTTATTTACTAATTAGGGGAGAGTTGCTTATTGCGTACTGGTCACCTAAATCATACCTGATTGCTGGTTCCTTATGTAACGAAATTGCTATCAGGTATGATTTAAGTGACCAGTACGTAATAGGCAATACTTCCTTACATTAATGCCTATCCACCATTTGAAGCACTTCTATAATTTTCACTTATATTGTGGTTACTTTTAAAATCAGATGTTGTATTGTTACTAATCTTTAGTTCAATTAAATTATATTTTTCATTAATTATAAATAAAATATTTTAAATATATTCATAAATTTTATTAATACAAATTTTCTTCACTTGAAAAAAACGGTTATTTTACTTACCTGTTTGATTATCATCAAGAAACGATACTGGAGTACGAATAATAGAATGAAGCATATTGTTATGAAGTTTGATTGAAGATTTGATACACATTGTAAAATGAAATATGGCTGTGATCACAGATGAGAGAATTATTCCAATAATCAACACTGAATAAATGTGTATATTAAATTCTTCGTTTACATGAGAAACGATTGAATTTGTGCAGTTACTACTATTAATGCTTTTAGAATTCATTTTGCAATTTTCAGATATTTTTTCTCGGCTAACATGAAGATATTCTTGACTTGTCCTGAAAAAACAAAAGAAAAATTATAACAACATAATAAACTGAATGTACAACAAATATCCAATAAAAAAATTCAAGGACTAATCACAGAACAGATGTAATATTAATGAGAATCAATTAGAACATACATGTTATATAACACAGGAATCATTGATCAGTCTGTGAACAGCCAAAAATTAGTTTATATTGGTATCGACAGATGCAACCGGGTATTAATAAATCATTATAAGCGTTCGCATAACCATTTTATTTTAGCCATGAAACAGCAGAGAGTGCACATATAAGTTTGTTAGAATATCGATAAATCACCTACAGGAACCGAATAAATGTTAAAAGAAACATATGAAGCTGCAGCATTATCCATAATGGAGTTTTCGAATGTTATACACGATTTCTTGACAACTCTAGATCAAATTAGCATTCAATCCAACAGTTCCAAGCACATCGTCAAATCATTGTTTTCACATGTTGCGTATTCTCCTGATTAATCGCCTTGTAACTTCTTCCTGTTTCCCAAGATTAAAAAGAGTACTAAAAGAACAACATTATGTAGACATTAAAGGCATCTAAAGTAGTAGTGACATAACAACTTAAGGATATATCGGAAAGTTCCTTAAGAACTGTTTTCAAGATCTTCAGAAACAATGGAAACTGTGGATTGATTCTGGAAGGTATTATTTTAAAAATGACCAGCAATAATTATGAACATACAGTTTTTATTTTTTTTATTGCAACAATTCTGGAACTTTCTAGCTTGATACAGATATACCTTATATAAATTATGTTATGTAAAACATATGAAAATAGAAAAATAATCAATAAATGTGACATTATATTCTGGAACAAAAATGTTTATAAAAGTATGTCATCAGTTAATATAGAATTTTGATAAATTAAACAACAGAGATAATTCATTAATAAAACATATATGAGAAATAACTAAAATATTATATGAGATTCCATACATTGGTTTTCATAAATTAAGGACGATAATGAAAAATATATATTTCACAAAATATTGAGATTAAAAGATTTATTGAAATTAGCATATCATATGTTATTAATGACGCTGAAAGGAAGTTTCATAAAAATGTATAAATCGAATTCCACTAAATATGTAAATAACTATTCCTTAAAAATGAACATATTTGAAGCGCAAGCAAAATCAATTAGGAGATGCTGATGATCGAATTCCACGGACACATCGTCAAGATATCATTTATGATAGGAATTAAGGTGGAAAGCAATTGGAAGATTCGAAGCAGACCAATCTCAATCTGAATTTAGCCAGATAGCATAATCTGAGTCATTCAGCAATCTTCATGCTTTGGAAAAAGGTTTCTTGATATAAATACAGTATCACAAAGATTTAGTAGATGAAGAACTCTGAAAATAACTTCAACAGAAAACCGTTATTTTCAATTATCTGTTCGAAGAAAGAGGACGTCTACCCTTACTCAGTTGGGATCTGAACAGTTACAGGAAGAAAAGTAGATTGTTCCACAGTTCATAGAAGCTTTGTGAATATTATCTGTATGCCAGAAGATCAATGATTTGCCTAACCCTTATGCTTCATCATGAAATGCAGCATTTCAGTTTCAGTGGTACAGGTTTCATGTCATCTGGAAGTGCACACAATGGAGCTTCTTTCCCTTCACAGACGATTCTCGTTTACTCTACAAAAGTGACTCTCGATTAACGCTTATCTGGAGAGAACAAAGAACAAATCCTCAACACTAACACATTTTCGAAAATGACACTTGTGGTAGTAGCATCATTATTTCAACTGACATCACTTTTGATAGTCGCATAAATCTTTATGTTCGTCGAAATTCCTCCTTGAAAACTACAATATAATGATGAGATTCCAGAATCTTTTGTGAAATTGTATGCGGCTGATAATAGAGAAAAGTTTTATTCTACAAGATGATAATGCTTGTATTCGTCTTGTCAGAATGGTTCGTCAATAACTGGGGAAAACGATATCAGACGTATGCACTGATCAGTTCGTTCGCTTTATCTCAACAAACTTGAGCATGCATGTGTTACTCTAGGCAAATCTGTTGCTTCTCTGCAGCCCCCTCCACAGATCCTTCAATATCTTAAAAATGCCTTATTTCAGCAGTGGGCATTAATGTCCAGGGATTTATTGGAAAAATTCAGTGCCAGTATACACGTCATTAAGAAGCGTGTATTGCTACAAGAGTGACCACATTACGGACTAACTCACTTTTGTCGTTCCTTTTTGACCATAAATTCTATTATAAAAAACACTTACCATTTTTCATTTGTATAATTTTTACATAAGTTTTTATTCTGTATAAGTGGCATATAAAATTATATATCTCTGGTAATTTTATAAATACAGAGCATACAAACTTTCAATATCTCACAAAATTCATTATGTTCATAATCATGAAGGATTTGAAATATAAAAGAAATTTTCAACGCTTTCTCGGCATAGATCTCAGACGAGTTGTAATTGAAAGTCTGTAACATATTATGTTTATGCATATTTTAGCAGATGGCTTCGCATATATAGCATAAAAATATAATAAAAATCAAATTAAACTAGGGAATATTCAACTGCATTTTTCATCTTATTGTCCTTTCGGTGAAAGCAAGTTTTATTAAACAATATACTGTATATTCAATTCCATCACTTAATATACTTTTCATAATTCATCATTTATGATTGGCAAACCTAATATAAATAATTCAAATAACTTTGAATTGAAAAATAATAATATTGGGTTGATGAATAAGTTACTAGCGTTTTTTGGCTGTGATAAAAATAATTCGAGATGAATCGCATACAGAAATTAATCAGTAGCATATTTTCTTCCACTGTCTGGGGTAATTTCTCAATTCCACGTATGAAGAAATCTGCTGATTTGGAGTTGAAGAAGTAAGTCGTCAAGACAAGTTTGTAAAACATCTTCATTATTGAAAGAGTTCCCTCCAAGACTGTTCGATTGAGAACGGAAAATGTGCAAGACTGAGGCGCAAGATTGGGAGAATTTGGGGGATGTGGAATTACATTCCAACCAAGCTTCTGGAAAGCTGCTTTCGTCATGTTAGCAGAGTGCAGTCGTGCATTATTGTTTTGCAACAACATTTGATGCAGTCTCCTCAATCGTTTTTCTTCAGTTACTACTGGAAAAAGGGTCTGAGTTTTTGGAATTAAATGTCAGCAGTTATGGAGACATTCCTAGAAAGCAATTCGTAGTATACGACTTCTTCTTTATCCTACCAGACGCATAATATCATCTTCTGTAGATGCACATAAATTTTGTACGGGTGTTGTTCTTTTGTTAGGGCTCAGCAATTCTTTCTTTTTATATTGACACAAAGATACCATTTTTCGGTCACTAGTAACAATATTGGATAGGTATAGTCGATGTTGTTCACAAACTAAATGTTGACGAGAAACAGAGATTCACAAATGATCATCCGTTGATTTTTATTCTTTTGGCTTAAAGCATGCTGTACATACTCACTGGATTTTTGCATCTTTCCCACGAAATGCAAATGTCGCACGATAATTGACTGGTCACAATTCAATATGTCACAATTCAATACTTCTATAAATTCTTGGGTTGAGTGACGTTGATCATCATGGGTTATAGAATTCGGAAGGTCTTCATCAAAACCCGATGATCTTCCTGAACGTAGCCAATTGTTCACGTCAAAACGGTTATCATTGAAACGATAGAATCATTTTAAAGCCATGCTTTCTTCTATTGCATTCTCCCCATCGATGACACAAATGTTTCGAGCCATCCTAGCTGCCTTTGCTCCTCTATTAATCTCAAAAAGTAGAATATGTCGGAAGTGTTCGTAGTTCTCCATCTGATACTTCGTCTTCTTTAGCTCAAAAATAGAACAAACGTTGTTCAGATCTGCAAAATTCAAGGTGTATTTACAAGCACAACATTCCAAATAACGAATGACAGATGCGAAACGATAAACCAACTCATAACACCTGTGTTACCACACCAACAAAAACGCTAAGAACTTATGATTCAACCCAATAAAGTAAATATTATTTCTTTAATTTAATAATTTGACTATTATTTAAATAAATATAAATGTATATGTTACCATTTGACGAGCCAGTAATCGCTTCCGTTCATCAGAATTTGTGTCATTAGGAACAGCAAAGCAAGAACCATTTGGGAAAGTTTACCGGTTCCAAAGTTTATGTAATCCATATAAGCAAAACGTCTTGTAAATCTTTTCTCTTGATTTTCTTCATCAACTTTGTTTGGATTATACATTTTCGACTATTAAAAAATATATATAAAATTTATATATAACAAATCCAATAATAACTTGTCTCTCTAAAAATGAACAACCTGTGTGAAGTTGGCCCCCAGTTTTGAATTGTTAAACTTTTTATTTTTCACTCGTTAGCACCTCGTTACCATCTTTTGCACTTCCAATATTTCCGTTTGCACCCGCACCATTTGGCTTTCAGAACCAAAGCAAAATCGATGTGAGATTATATTATCTCCTTTTGTTATTTATCATAAATCTCTTCATAACTTAT
>WUQG02436768.1:0-13900 GCA_011317285.2 Androctonus mauritanicus
TGTTGGAGAAACACGTAAAACTTCTCCTGGTGTCAGACTGACGAATTACCTACACACGTTGCGGGAGCCTTACAATTATTTCCTGTCAATAATCTAAGACTGCAACTTCAGAGTTGATTGTCAAATGTGATAATGGTTGTTTTGTTTCTCTGATAAATTAAAACATCTAAATTTTTAAATAAATCTATTTTATGGCAATAAAGGAAATCATCATTATTATAAACATACAGTACATCTATAATTTTCTTTTTAAAATATGAGGCAATATAAAATCATATTTAGTTAATGTTACTTCTAAAACTATTACAATATATTTCTCAAAGTATTTTTAACTTATGAATTTTATTATTTTATCATTAGGTTTTCTTCATTTCAAATAAATTTTTAGTCTCAGAAATAAAGCAACATTGCAATAAATCTTCAAAAAAAGTATAAATAGGAAATTAACAACTGTGTTTCCTATTTTATTGCAAAATTATATCTATATGTATAACAATGATTGAATTAAACTGTATAAATTATATAAAAAAACATTGATGAATATTACTCCAGCAAAGAGGAAAGGGAATGTGTCAAATGTCATGCCTTCATTACTGATATTGTTGGAAAAATACTTTAGAAAGAATTATAAAATTATTAACTAATTTTTATATATATATAACGTTTTAAAGAAGTTAAAAATTATGTAAGAGAAAAAATCATGAAAAAATGTTTATATCAATAAACAAACAAGCCATAGCAGCATCTATGTGGGAAATTAATTACATTTGACTAAAAATTTTCTGGACTTTTTAAAACTCTTCCATCATTTTATTTGTGAAACATTACTCAGAAATACCATACAGAGTAAAGATATAATAAAATCAATGAATACTGGATGAGAAATATACAATTCAATAGAACATGACAAAATTACAATTAAGGTAATTTTCTTTAAAAATGTAACAAATTAAGAATAAATAATAATAGAGGGAATAGATAATAAAATACATAAAAATTATTTCATTTTAACTTGATGAAAATAATATTTTTTTTAGATGAAAAATGACATATTCAGAATTAACTTAGAGGTCAAATTTGCCAAAATTGAAATTTTTTTATACAATTGAAAATTATATGATAAAAGGATCACATCCTGAAGATTTTAAACTACCTTTAAAAATAATAAAAACATCACAATTTATAGAAATATGCAAATTTTTAATAAAATTATGTATTATTAATGTGCAACACATGTACTCTATGTTTTCAGGTTCCTGCTTGGTCAAAGTGTTGTTAATGTTGTTCTAGAACTTAACTGTTCTATATTTTTAAACATATTCTGTAATTCTATTTTTGTTCCAGTATTGTTTATTTATTATTACTGCGATAAGTACTAAAAAAATAAGTATTTTTATTTATATATTATTTTTATTATATAGCTTAAACAAAAATTCAGAATCAGATAAGATATTAAAGTATTTAATAATGAGACAAAATTTTTTTAAAAGTTTCTCTCTATAAATAGAGATTTAACAGATTGTTTATATATGCAAAAATGTGACATGAAATCAGCAATAATATATTTGTAGAAAATATTAATTACAATATGTATATTATACATCATCTTACAAAAGTTTGATCTAATGCAAGCTGAGTTCTCAGGTATTCTACTCAGTAGATTTTCAGTAGATTTTTATGCTTTGTAAAATGTAATGAGTGCATTAAGAAGCATTAATGATATTTACTAGCTAATTAGGAAAATTCTAATTTTTTAAAAATTTTTTCAAAGATAATTTTTTTAATCATCCACCTGAGATTGGTTTCATGTGGAATCATAGTCCATGGACCACTGCCAGGTTTTTAATCTCTGGATTCTCAACTGACTGACATTTCTTATAAATGCCTATCTTATTCTATTTGTCAAATATTAATAAAGATTAACAGATATCATAATATTATAACAAACGATTGTTGATTAAACAAAATGGATGATGTCACAATTCAATAAGTATTCAAATAATTTAAGAAAACAAATTTATTTATTTATTATTACAACAAATTTATTAAAAATAAATGTTCTCTAATAAAATAAATACTTTTCATCATAATTAAAAACAAATATCAGAAGAGGAAATGAAAAATGCAGAATCAAATTGTTTCATCAAGCCAAATTTGCAAAAAATTATAAATGCAATCACAGATATCATTATAAAATAATATATAATAAATATGTCCCCAACTTATGCAATTTCAAAGATATGCAGTGGATAAATCTCTATTTTTATTGAATTTCCATAAAACATGAATGAAAAATTCATTAAACAATTTAATTTTTTGCAAAAATATTAATTATAGCCTTAAATTTTCTTATGATTAAAGTATGATCATAAATTTCATTTGGCCATTTCATTTGCTAATGCACCTAATCATGTATATCAAATTTTAGCATTGTTAGTCTTACATAGTTTTCAATTTATGTAAAAATTTTTTGAATGAATTAATTGTCTAAGTTGGGGACCTACTATATCCTAAAAATTTCAGTGGCTAATTTAAAAATTAACCAAAATATTGCAATTTTTTATTATTTTTAACAAAAATATGAATTTTATTTTGTTGTTTATGGAAATGAATATCCAGTAGTGTTAAATCTCTAAAATATTAATGTCAAATGCATTCAAAATTATCATTTATATTATATCAAAATAGAATTGATATTCCTAATTTATAAAATGAATTTATTTTTTTATATAAAAGTCTACTTACAATTTACTTCAAAAGTTAAATTGTTAATCTGATCAGTACACATGTAAGTTCCCGTATCTTTAAGATTTGCTTCCTTAATTATTAGTGTATTATTTTCCACAGTTGTATGTACTGTAACATTTAATAATGTACCATCTTTGTACCTAAAAAATATATACCTTTCAATTAACAAGACTAATATGCTAATCTATGTTATAATCTAATTTAATTTTAAAATTGTAAGCTAAATTATGAGAATATTTTGATTTAGAGACCATCCATTCAATGGTGTAGCGGGACTGGAATGTCATTCTGGTATTTTTTCCAGACTAGAACACGTACTGGTATGCTTTGTTAGAATGCATTACCTTATCATATCTAAGTTTAATTGGATAATTGCATATAATGAATAATTAATTTTATCATCTATTAAATTTATAACTTCAAATTAATGATAAAATGCCAAAAATATCTTATTTTTAATAAAAGTCTTCAACAATATAATGTACACATAGGGACTTATTAAACTATACACAGAGTGAGTGAGAGTACAATGAAACATGTATGCATACCTATATTGCTGTCACAAATAACTCTGCATACTTTATTCTGAATCCCTTTGTACATGTATAGGTAGCTTTTTGATATTTCTTTTTTAGCACTACACCACTGCATCCATTAATTACATCACTTTATTTTGAACATTTTTTGACCTTTGCCTCTTCCTTCATCATATTTTGTAACACAAAGCTTGATCTACCTAACCAAGTTGTTACTAAAAGATGAAATTCAAAACCCTCAAGTTTCAATAGGGGACAAGATGAGACAGATTCTTAATGGAACTGGAATAAAAGATATTTTTTCATAGACATTTTGTATGATAGGATCAGATATGCATTTCAGATGTTTTAATATCCCTCAGTCTGTTGGTATATCATGGTTAATTTTAAAAAATACAATTTTTTACAATAAATATAAAATGGCAAATTCAATTTTTTATCAAATCATCAAAAATTAAAAACAGCTGGTTAATACTGTCCTTAAAACAGGTCAAAATAGAAATAAGCTTCTAATTTGCTGTAATCTGTGTTCCAATTTCTACAGATATAAATTTGCTAAATTTACACAAACAGTAGCACTAAGACAATCAAAAAAATAACAGTTTTAATTATAACAACTATTGATTATATTTGAGTATGATTTTAGTTTAAGATTTTGCAAAATTTGTTTGTACATAATGAATACAGAAGAGTAAGGAGATATCATATTCCATAATAAGTTTTGTATTTAAAATGTTCTGATACTGAGGAGCAATAGGGAAATTGTTTTTGAGATTTTTTTCCAAATTTTGCAAAATCTTAATAGGTAAGAACTTCAATTTCAATCCTTATTACAAATGTTCATTCAGTCATAATCAATAGTTATTATAATTAAAATTGTTGTTATTTTTTTTAATTGTCTTAGTGCTATTGTTTGTGTAAATTTGGCAAATTTATGTCTGTGGAAAACATCTACATTCAGATTATAGCAAATTGGAAGCTTATCTCTGTTTCAACTTTTTTTGAGGAACAATAATAATAAACTTGTTTTTAATTTCTGATGATTTGATGAAAACTTGATTGTCACTTTAAAAAAATTCATTGTTAACAAAATGAATTTTTTTAAATTAGCAACTGTTCACAAATAGGCTGACGACAGATGTTAAAACATCCAAAAATGTACAAAATGTCTATTAATAAAGGTCTTATGCTCCTGTTCTATTAATAATCTATTTCATTCTGTCTTCAATTGAAAATTGTTTTAAAATTCACATTTTAATGACAACTAGTTTTACCAAATTCCTTTGATTTTAAACTGGTTGAAAGATTTAGTCTAAATTGGAATTTTTATAAGTTTTAGGCATAACTAGCATTACTTAGATAGCATATTTTTTATTAAACAAATTTAATTTTTCTTAAAATTGGATTCTGCCTATAACTTAGTCTTCAATCTGTAAATGTAGGCAGTTAACTGTCTCCAAGTTAGTTGTGTGAGTCCAGACTGTGCATGCCTTACCTAGACTGGTCTATTGTGTAAAAACGGGAACATTTGTTGTTAAGTTGATGGGTAAGCATCTTCTTAGAAAAAGAAAATTTATTTTTTACATTATATTAAAATTTATATAAAGGATTTTTCAAAAAATAATTATTCAACCTATCTAAAAAAATTGTACATCTACTAATAAATATTCTGTTTTTATTTGAGATTATAGCACCCCTTTGTTGTAAATGAACTTGTTCCAGTTTGTGACGTTTTCCCACACAACTAACTTGGACAGACAGTACATAAACAACTATACCATTTTCTATTTTACTCTAATTGGCCTGCAGATGTTTTGTTGACATTCTACCCCCAATATCAGATGCAGCACGGTAAAGTAGGCTTGGCTACGATTTCCTGCAAAACAATTGGCCATCATAAAACAAAATGTCATGCCCCTTAAATAGCCCGAGGTTATTTACATTAGGATTTTCTCTGTATTTCTACTTAATTATCAGTAAAAATAAAGTAATAAGAGAAAAAAATAAATAGCAATATTGTTTATTTTAACAGAATTAATCAATTGGCAATATTTTTTTTTTTTTATGATTTTTAGAACTCATCATACTAAAATTTTGTTTTACTTAAATTTTCAAAAATATATTTATTTCATCTCAAAACTGAAATATGATTACTAAAACACAATGGAATAGAAAGCAGAATTGATAAGATTCAATGAAAAATAATCCAAATTCTACTAAGACAGTCCATTCACATTTTCTATTTCTTTTTTTTTAATTCCATTTCTAGGGTGTATATACATATCAACGGATCTCAAAGGGTTAATTAAACAATGATGATGCTTGCTTGACTCTAAAATTAGATTTTAATATGTTATAATGTTAGATTTATTTTTTTGATAAAGGATTGTTAATTTTTGATTTTGAATAATTTTTCTAATTTTATCTTTTGTTTATCATCTGTTGTATTTCATCAAGAAGAAACTTTCCTATTAATGTTGAAATGTTATCTGAATGAATTTTAAACTATAAAAACAATAACTGATGATTAATTTTTTCAAAATTTGAAGTTTATATTGATTTTAATATAACTTTTTTATATTAAAATAAAAATTTAATTTAAATTTTTGAGGAAAAAAATTTAGTATATTGTGCATTATGAGGTGTGAGTGTGTGTGTTGCAGATAATAATAATAACACATATTGTATTTATTCTAATAAATATCATCATCAATAAGTACATGAAATTTTTGAAAAAAATTAATATTACACTAAAATTGTGAACATTTAAAGAAAATTTTGTCTGCTTTTAAATCATGAATATATATAATAATTTAGTTTTATTTTCCAGCTTTTAATGATATAATTATCATTATAAAAGATCAAAATTTAAATCAAAAATAATAAAAGTCAAAAATATTCATCAAAAAAAATTTTTTTTACTGGGAAATTTAAAAAAAAAAAAAAAAAAAAATAGAAATCACAATGCTATTTAATGGTAACATAATAATCAATATTACTCTCCAATAAATGGTTGGGGAAGTTTTTTAATTGACATGCTGCTTATTATAATAAATACAATATTATACATACACATTGTCATTATATATATAAAATTAATAATTTGGATATTAATTATATGTAAACCAAGTTTTTGTAATAAGTTAATCATTCTTATTTCATTCTTTCAATTATTAACACAAGAATATTTTTAATGGAACTATTGAAATGTTCAGAATAAATCATTGCATTTAAATATATAAATTTTTAAATTGGTTTAAAAACAAGAATAATGGTTGTTTGGAAATTAAACTCTGCTAATATTATGCTTATTATCTAAATAAAAGTTTTCTTCCCCTAGTTAATACTTAAATTTATAAGTTAAGAGGTTTATCAACAAAATATTTCAAAAATTTTGGAAATAATTATTTATAAAAAGCATTTAATTTGAGATATATTTATTTTTTAAAGAATATATAGTAAATTTGTTGCATTCTGTATATTGATCCTGTATAAAAATACAGAAAAATAATCTTCATAGTCAATAAATGAGGAAATAATACTCAATATATAAGAACAAAGAAGAGAGAATATGAAAATAAAATTCTAAAATTTTTCTTTAATCTATGATAGTGATGGGAACTGCCCACTATCATAGATTAAAGAAAAATTTAATCTATGATAGTGCAGTCCATCATTGCATGCAGTCCGTGGCCCACAGGCTGCATGCAGCCTGCATCACACAAAATATTACTAAATAAATAAATAAAATAAAATAAATTTCTTAATCAAGAAAACAAAATACAGATTTTTTTTTCAATAAATATAAAAATGCACTAAATGAATTGCGATTGGAGATAATAGACTTTTAAAGTAATTTATATAATTACTACTATATAATCCATTACTTCTTAATATCTAATATATAAATATATAACTGCACTTGAAGCAAGTAATGAATAAATTTAGTTTATTCGTATAACGCTTTCGGACCTGAGAGATGTACTGAGGAGGGACCCGAAGTAGGTTCGAAAGCGTTATACGAATAAACTAAATTTATTCATTACTTGCTTCAAGTGCAGTTATATATTTATATGTTATTGTTATTATGGTTAATAATCAATAATCTGTTATGAATTGAACTATAAATTGTTAGGTGTTCGAAGTTCTTATTTTCAAATGTGTGTAGTCTGATCATGGTATGATTATATTGAAAACATTAGCTATGGAATAAAAGTATAGTTGTTTTAAAAATTTTCACAACTGCAAGAAATGCTGTTAAATTAATTATAGTTATTAAAATGAGAAAGCAGTTAATTGAGAAGTATGCAATATATAATTAAATTTATTATTTAAAAATTAAAAAATCTTTTACAAATAGTTGCTTTAATCTGTTGATGGCCACACCCTACTCACTTGCTGATATGAGAATGCCAAACTGAATCTATGGACTAAACCTAATGGACATTTGAATAAATTTAAATGCTTATATTTATTTCAATTTTTATTAATAATAATACTCAATATAATTATTTTTATTGTATATAAATTTTCTTATTTATGCCAAAGATAACAGAAATATGTTCTCTGTAAAAAGTTTTGTTTATGAAAGAAACTTTAATCCCTTTTAATAGTTTGTTTTATAGTGAATGTTTATATATAAAGAAAAATAATTTATTTTTATGCGTATATATATATTAGAAAGTTTATTTTCATAAACCATATTGATTAAATAATGAATATAAAAATGTATTGGAAAAATTTTTTTTGTTAAAATTAGAAAATGAATAGTTTTAAGAAGCAGTAATCAGATTGCAATGAACTATAGACAATTTAAAAATATTGCAAAAAGAAAAATGTTCCAACTTGAAAGAATTATAGCTATAAGTGGCAGTGAACATATTAAATTTATGCATTATTCTTAAAAAATTTTTAGATGTTATAAATTATTTACCACAAGACCTGGTTTTACAATGTTCAGTTTAGCAATGGATGGACTAATACCTTGCATTCAAATGTCAATTTTTTTATTCTAAATTAATGATATAGTCAACTTTGTTTATGTACATGCACAAAATATCAAATTATACACCACAAAATATACAAATTATTTTGTTCCACAAAATATACAAATAATTTTTCAATAATTTTTATATTTTGTGGAAGAAAAAAATTTTATTTTACCATTCATTTGGCATCCATTTTGTGTGATCAGAATGTATACCCATTTGTCGTAATTGGTTATATTTTTATTTTTGCAATTATTTGTTTATTTTAAATAAAAACAATGTATCTTTAATAAATTTTCACATAATTTTAAATTTTTGTATGAATATTTTAACTTCTCAGGTTATATGAATGGTTAGAGCAAGATTTCAATAATCTTCCTTCCATAAAATTAGCCAAGGTTCCTCTTTGACTTTATATTATTAAATAAGCCCTTTTAATTTTTGATAGTTTTTTTCCAATAATTTGATGGTACATGCATCAGTTTCTGAATTTTTATAAATTATTGAATTATTTTTAATTGCTAAAGTTAAAATGCTGATGTTCAGGTAGTTTATTATAGTGATTCTACTTTTGTGTTGCAGATAAGGTTCCTACTGATAATACAATCATCTGTAATATTTATGTTACATTTTTAAATGATTCATCCTTTATCCAAATATATAGTTTTATTTATATTTTAAATATTATGTATCTATATTTATATGTACAATATTTAATTATTGTTATGACTTATTAAAATCTATTATAATCAGATACCTTAATTAGATATTCATATCTCATCTGATGTATTGAATTGTATAAAATAGCAAGTTTCATATAACAGAACAGATATAATCAGCTGATTTTTATTTAAAAATTCAATTATTTCCCATGCAATTTAAAAAGATTATTTTTCCCATTATAGATTTTGATGGAACTGTTTGTGTGATATTCTAGCAGCTATATATAATTAGTAATCAACATAAATAGAAATTTTACATACTTTTTCTTAAAATTATAATATTTTCATTTAGTTTATTATATAAAATAGAAATGACTATTATTTATAATAATATACAAAATGTAATAATTATTTTATTAAATTTTAGTATTCAAAACTTTTCAAAAATAATATCTTAGTACAAATTTTAATTTTTTGAATAAATAAAATTTAAAAATATATATTATCAATTTTGTTTTATTCATTCACTTTCTATGTTATTTGATCATACTGTTATTTCGTGCATATTTTATGACCTTGAGTGTTGTCTAAAATTATTTGCCATATTTCAACAACTAACACACATCTGTTAACAACTGAATATATATTATTTTTTTTAGGAACCAAAAATCATCAGTAAGAATTATTGTACCATTGCACATTAAACATTTTCGTCCATTTATTGGAAAGCCAAATGAAATTTGAATACAGGAATATCTTGTATAGTGCAGTTTTGAACAATGTGGGTTTTGTTCTAACACAGTTTTTATTATTACACACATCAACATTGGCATAACTGATCAGTGTACCCAAGCACTGCAAGTGACAATTGAGAGCCAAGTTTATGTAGTAGTTTTGTGAAGAGGTTAACTCTGACCTATCCTACTTATTATTTTATCGTTATATTCATTATTATTTAATGTATTATATTTTGTTTAAGAAATAAACAAAAGAATCAGCAATAGCACTAATCAGCAGTTAGAGAATAAATCACTTTTGTTTAATACACTGCTGATTAGTGCTATTGCTGATTCTTTTGTTTATTTCTATTGGAATAGAGTTAAGCAGTGATTTTTTGTTTAAGAGTTAACTTACTTCCACGTTCTCCGTCTTAGTATTTGGTAATCACGTGTTTACAGAACGGACACCCACCTTCCGAAAGAGCTTTCTCGGTTTGTGACGTCATTTCATCTAAATAATTTTACAACTGATCCAATATAAGAAATAAGAATGATCTTTTATCGATGTTGTGTTCAGTATTATGGTGTAAATTGTAAAGAGGATGACATGAATTGAGTTGCTTCTATAAAGTAGTAAAATTAAACTTGTTGCACGACTTATGTAAATGAAGCAATGTGGGACTGTACGTCACCTAGTACAAAAGCCTAAGCTTCCGATGATTCGGAGAGAGGTGTTTACAGAGTTGTGTAACACAGAGATGTTGATTTCAGAATGAAATTGCTTGAGTGACAATTTTTGAATTCTTGTAAAAGATCTGCAATGAAATGTAACCAAAAGTATTATGACTGCTTATCACTATTAACACTAAACAATGAAAATAACAGCACTATTAGCAGTAAAAATATTTAATAAACATTCACAAAAACGTTTTTGGTATTGAAAATACCATCTTCAGTTGCGATCTATATTAGTTAGAACAAGGAACTGTTCTTACAGAATCGAACAGAAGAATGTGCAAGTTCAAATTTTTAAATCTGGAAAATTATAATTATTTACAATTTACAACTTATAATTTACAAGCAAATTTAAAAGTAGAATAATATGGGAAATTAATGACATAACAGAATACGATTTTTACCAAAGGCCCAGCATTTGCACTATACGAACCTCCTAGGCTCCGGGACAATATCCCAGAATTTGAAAGGTTAATAGAGCGCATAGAAGAATTAAAAGCATGGAATCTGTTTATTGGAATCATAAAAGGTTATCCATGTTGACTTTTCATTAAAAAGAACAGTAACAAGTGACTAATACAGTGGTGTTTTGGATTCTATTCATACAGCATTTCACAACAAATGATGTGGATTGTTGTCAAAAAGAATGCTTTTCCTGCAGGATAATGCAAAGCCACACATCTAGAAAACTAGGGAAAAATTACAAACATTCAGTTGGGAAGTTCTACATTCTCCTTACAGTTTCAATTTAGCATTTTCAATTTCCATCTGTTTAGTCCTTTGAAAGATTATCTGGGCAGCAAGCACTTTCAGAAAATGAGCTTAAAACATGTTTTACAATGATTCAGACATCAGGACAAATTCTTCTATTCTGCTGCACACATTGGTATGTCAATGACAAAAATACATGATATAAATGATGATTACATTGAAAATGTTTTTTACTATTCATAATTTTATCTCTATCTGTCTAAAAATTAAATTCCAGTATTTAAAACTATTTTATATCAATTACTATAGTATTTTTAAATTTAAAAAAAATCTAGTTTAAAATTTATAAGTTCTCAAAACTTTTCCTATCCATTTAGTTACATATTTTCATTATACTTTTGCCAGTTGTGAGAGAGACTGTTGTTTAAAATTAACCAGTTCTCAATCTAAATGATGTTAGATTTTACAAAATTTATTGTATTTGTTCATGAAATAATTATAAAAACAAAAAAAAAGCTTACTTTTAGTTCCAAATTATCTCTTATTAAATCCTGCTGTTTATTTTCCAATTCTTGTAATTTTGTTTGATAAGCAGAGACTTCTTGACGCATAACACTTGCAGTGTAACGTCCAAATCTTTGCCACTCTCTTGCAAGTTTGCGTCCTTTTTGACGATCATCATCAAGAAAGCAACAAAGATCTCGAAGATCTTGATTATCATCTTGTAGTTGTTGGTTTACTTCTTTTAAGCCACGAATTTCAAATAAATGAACCTATTTATTTAAAACATAATTAAAAACTATATTAAGAGAATTGATCATACAAATTATTATAAGGTTAAATTTCTAGTAGTATTAATAAATAATCTTTAATGATTTAATTAATATTGTATTCAATTTAATTCAAATCTACTATAAAAACAAATTGGATTTTGGAACTGCTATTTGATTATGGATCATATACACATTATCAACCAACTGAAAGAAAAATGCAAAGAATATCACATCTCACTCTGGCACAAGAAAGCATTTGATTCAATATCTACAAGTGCAATACTAATGGTACTAAGTAATCATGGAATAGACTATCAACACACAAAACTACTGCATGTAATCTACAAGGAAGTAACAGCCATAATATGATTAAATAAAGACAACAGGAAAATAAAAATTCAATGAGGAGTTCATTGAGAAGACAGCACCTTACCAAAATTGTTTATAGCCTGATTAGAAGAAGTATTCTTACAAATAAATGGATGAGAACGCTAACGAATAATTATCAATGGAAAGCATTTCAAACATCTGAAGTTTATTAGATAATAGAGTACTATTCGCTCAAACACCAAATGAATTACAAGATATGCTAAGTGACCTCAAGCAGAAAGAAAATAGACTGCAAATGAACTATGAGAAAACAAAGGTAATGTTCAACACAGAAGCAAACTCACAACCAATGACAATAAAAGACAGACAATTGAAAAAATGGAAGAATACAAATACTTAGGACAAGTAATCACAATACAGGGAGAACAGATGAGAGAAATTCAACAAAGGATGCAGTTGGGATGGAGTACATGCAGCTGATACAGTAACTTCCTAAGGGACAATAGGATACCAATATGCCTCAAAAGGAAACTATTTAACATGTGCATATTACCAGTACTGACATATGACTGTGAAACATGAATCCTTATAAAGAAAATGGAACAAAAACTAGTAACAACTGAAAGAAGTACGGAAAGATACATGTTACCAAGAGGAACCGCACATGAATAAGAGACTAAGACCAATACATGGATAAGAAAACAAATGAAGGTAGAAAACATACCAGTAGCAGTTAGAAGCAGTAAGTGATGTTGAACAGGCCACATAGCAAGATATACTGATAATTGATGGACAAAGAGTATTAGAGTGGCAACCAAGGCAAGGGACAAGACATTCTAGCAGGCAATACAAATGATGGAAAGATGATATAAAAGTAATTGGTTCCCAGTGGATGCAAACTGCACAACTTAGCTATATCTGGAAACAAAAGAAGGAGGTATATATATCCAGCAGTGGATGAAACAGAAATCATGATGATAGAAAGAAATGTATATTTTGATCAATTTTAACTTTTCTTTGTTTTTATGAATTACTATATTTATCTGTCTATACATATTTACTATATACAGTTGAATTTGATTATAATGAATTTCTAGGGGACATTAGTAAATTGTAAAAGTCATACATTTTATTGCAATTTTAAATAATTTTAGTGTTCTGATACCACCATATTGTGATGTGTGATGGCATTATTAAAATTTAAAACTTAAAATCTTCCAACTGTTATTCTTAATACACTGCTAATAACTAAGTTAAGTTAAAATCTTCCTTTTCTAACATAATAATTACTAATTTGCCAGCATAAGAATGACAATACATGAAGAAAATAGCATTTGGCAATCCCTGAATTAAACAACAAAGTTTTATCAAAGAATTATAATGTTAGAATGATGATATTTTTTGGAATTTCCATTTCTGTGTTCACTAAAACTGAAGTGAGAGTTCATTATAACAGATATTATTAGCATATATCAAAATGCATGTGGATCAGGACAAACAAAATATATTCACAGCCTATAGCTGAATGCACATTATAACAAAGACCAGTATATCCAGAGTTGACTATATTGCATTTTGTTTTTAAATGATTATTATAATAAAATCACTGTATTTTTAGTATATTTGCAAAGTCGCGAATTCTAGCGATTGCAAATAAACAAATACTTAAACCTAACGGTTAACACGACTCTGCAAAAT
>WUQG02436779.1:0-13899 GCA_011317285.2 Androctonus mauritanicus
CGATGAATGGTCTCTGCTCGAGCGTCGGCACCGATCAGGTTGCGCCGATATCGCCTAGTTTGCTACCGGCCTTAAGGTATAAACAACGAGGATTTAAACAAAGTGACATGCAGAAATCGTATACAAATCTATGCAAATTTCTATATGCAATATCATATCTGATAACATAAATAAAAATGCAATTTAGAGTTAGAGTAGGCATATATTTTCATTTAAAAGGAAATTGCATCTAAATCGGTTCATTAGAATCTTTGTTATATGCTGTTGAATACTTTTTTGTGTTTTTTGTTGTGACACATACCTGTATAAGTGTATTGTAAATTTTCCATAATAGGTCAGACGAAGAGAAAATTTTGAATCAATCTTCCTAAAAGAAACCAATCCAATTTGGATATATCAAAAAATGATAAATATTTTTCGTCCATATTATGTATGATTAAGCAACAGCTCTCTTTATGATTTTAATAAATATTAAAACAAATAATGATATTTTCAAAATTAGGATTTTCTTAATAGTTATATAATTTTTTTTTATTCTGGGAAATCAATATTTAAAATCGACAAGGCGCTCATATTCGTAGCAATCTATTGTGGCTTAATATTATCTATACTAGGACGAATAAAAATAACTATGTGCATTATAACAACAATAGAAATTTTAGATTGCAACCGTATATTATAAATTTATTTGAAAAATTACAGTAAATATTTTTTCGTGTTATAATTTGTTTTACTTTAAAAACATAAATGAAAAAATTTTTGTAAATATCAATCTCAGTTTAAAATTGCATTTTATAATACCGTACGTGGAAAACTGGAAAAGTTCAGTAGAAAATGTATCATAAATATAAGTAGCGCTTGAAAAATGTTAGAGACGTAAACAAGATAGGGGACTTCTGGATATGAACATCCTCATAAAAATTAACTTTTAATTTTAAATTCAAATATAAGGCAATTCTACTTTTTGTTATTGTTTCTTATATTTAAGGTAAAAAGATATTTTTATAAATATCTTATTGAAATTTCGCATAATCCTCTTTTTTTATATTGCAATGTTTCAAAAATAGAATAAAAATGGGGAATTAAGAGAAGGAAATATGGTATTAATACTTAAAAAGGCAAATTAAAAATAACTGATAAACACGTAATTTTTGGATTCACAGATATAGGCCTAAACGAATAAGATTATAATGAGCAATTCTTCTCAGTTCCGTGAAGGTGACTTGCTCAGTAAAATTTGGCTATAATGAATGTTACGCTCTTTATAATCGAGTTTTATTATATATTTTAAAATTTCAAATTGTTATTAAAATTTAGATTTGTTTTCCTTCCTTATCTTTATAACTTTCTTAATGCTCGTTCCCATTTATGTGGTAGCGACGCGTTGCAGACGCGGAAACCAATAGCAAGTTCGTACGCGAATGGTGGTGTAACTGCCGCTCGAGTTGGTTCAATTTTATCTTTTCGTGTCAGCGTCGCATAAAAACAGGTCACGTGTGTGAAATAGCCAATCGAAAAGATTCTGTTTTCAAATAATGGCGGCTGAAGAAATGAATGGTATTTTTTTGTAGAAGAATGATTAATATACGAAATACAAAAATATCCGTATTTTTGTGATCCAAAAGATATTCATTATAAATATTTAAATTGAAAGCAAAATACATGATTTTGTAACTAAATAAAGTGACAACCAAAAATCGTTGGCCATAACTTAATGCGTAAATGAGAATGGTCTTCTTTTAAAACGCTTTACTAATGCTGCCGCGCGCATCGCTACTGCATAAATGGGAACGAACCTTTAGATCCTTCAACCACCTCGGGATCTACCTTGGTATATACCTCGGAATCTTATTTTTTTGCTTACCGGGACTTTTCCTTAAATCTGTCTCCACTCAGTGATTTAATTCTTCGAAGAATGAAGGATGACGTGAAAAAAGAAAAGGGGAGGAAAGGATTCTGTCAGAAATATATCAAGATATTAGGAAAACATGAGAAAAGAGGGAGAAAATCCTGTCAGAAATATGTCCAAACATTAGAGGAAAAAGAATATATCCTTTAATCGAATTCACCTACAATCTCATTCTTTACGACACGCGGATGAGATGGTGAGTGAATTCTGCTCTCCATTCACTGGGGAATATAATTATTGATAGGAATTTTTTATTTTTATATTTTTTTGCGTGTTTGTATTTTTACAACACAGGAACAAATAGGATTTTCTTATGAAAATCTAAAAACAGAATTTAAGTATTCATATTTTCTCATATCGCGTATTTCTCATATAGACTACTAGTCAATAAATTATCAGTTACAGTCGCATCTACACAATTTAAACTTGAAGAAAGCAGATAGAATAGATATATAGTAAAAACATTTGAGAGGAAATTGAAGAAGTCATAAAAAATGTTACAAATATAAACAGAAAATTATTTAATTATTCGACTGAAACTCCAAAAAGATGATAATAATAATAATGTACAATATATGAAAAAGATTTTAAGTTCTTATTTCTTACTAGAAAGCACATTCTATTATAATACAGTATTATTATTATAGACTATATTTTATAAGTTTAAATTGAAATAAAGTAGATTAAAATTTTGATTTACAAGCTTTTTTATCACATTTATATAATACATATGAGGAAAAGTTTCAAAGATGAATAATATGGAAAAATACAAAATTTAATGTCTAGCAATATTAGAGAGACAAACAAATAAATGAGCAGGATAATGAGATATATGAGATATATAAATGAGCAGGATAATATAATCAGGTTTATTAGTAAAGAAATTAAGGGGACACACCCCTAAAATTTCTACTAAGAACTTTCTACTAAAATTTGACATCTTAGGAATGCAAAATTTTGAAAACATGTATACCTGTGGTTCTGAAATTTGGCACACTTTTACATCAATATGTTGTGAAGGAAATAAGGTAGTTTTTATCATAAAATATCTATAAATTTTTGAAATTTAAATATTTTAAAAAAATATGAAAATTGAAAAATTTAGTTGTTGATTTTCAAATTAAAAATATACTGAATTGATTAAAAATCACACATTAAAAAGTACCTTAGTTCATGCAGACATTTGTTTTAAGTAATTTAAGTTATGTTTTATTAATTTTCTAATTAAAATTTTAAAAAATTTAGCTTCCTAAGTAGTAGTAGTTTTTTTTTCAAAAAAATTTTTTTTCTTTAATTTTTAATCACTTATATGCAATTTTATTATTAATTTCTCTATTGTAAGAGCAACTCTACATAATTGCAAAGTTTCATTAATTTATGTCAATAAATAAAAAAAATAGAAATTTTAGGGGTGTGTCCCCTTAAAATACAATGTATGATTTATTTTCCTACACTTGTATAGTTTCAAAAATATTAGTTTGATTATTGTAGTTTCAATAGATGATGATAGAATAAATATAAATTTTAGGATTGGCTAATTAATAAGATTACTAAGCATAAAAAACAGTAAATTTTTCATATTAAATTCAAATAATTTAATATGAAAAATTTACATAAAGATAACAATGAAAATTCTTTTGAATATTCATAAAGATTAATATTCAAAAATACTGTATTTACTATACAAAATGCTAGCTGTTAAGTATTACTACAACAATAGTAAATATTTTAAAATACTCTTATTAATCAAACTAACCAAAATCAAATTTTTCTTAAATTAATTTGGAATATGAACTGGGCTATTCAATATTTCTTTAAAATAAGCATTTAAAAAATATTGAGTAATCAAATTGTTAGATTAACAGAATTGATAAGGAAAAATGTATTCTTTGTGTAGTGAAATAAAGAAGATAACTAGACACAACCATACAGTTTGATGTACCAACTAAAAGTGAAGCACTTGCTAATATCATGGTTAATAGAGGAAGATTAATAGTGCTCCCTGGTTGACTTTATTGGGGAAATAATAAACCATAATGTATTTGAATCATTGTACAATTAATTATTTGTTATATATCCAACATCCCCCTCAATGATTTAACTCACATAATTATCAATATATTACATATTATGTATGATTAATTTAAATTCATGTATAATTAATTTTACATCATGTATAAACAGTTTTATTTTAGTAGCTCCGAAAGGTTTCATGGGTATATCTGCTGTCATCCTTTGTTTCCAGGTATTCGACTTTAATTCTCTGTCTCGATTGTCTCTCTAATTCTCTTGCGAAATAATACTGGGTGTCTATATGTTTAGTCCTTTTGCTTCCCTTGTCATTATGCAACAATTTTATGCAACTTTGATTGTCTTCATATAATATGCATCCTTGTTTTCTATCTTCTTCAAAATCATTTATTAATCTCTACAACTACAACTAAACAGCCTTCCTGCATTCTTTGGCCAAACTTATATATTCTGACTCAGTAGATGATAAAGCCATTGTTGTTGCTTGTTTCCTACTTTGCCAGCTAATGATATTGCCAAGATATATACAGATATCTACAAAAAATATCTAGTGTTGGACTTGTGGTTCTTAGGATCACTTGCCAAATGATGACATACTCTATGGTTACATTGATGTAACCATAGAGTATGTCATCCTCTTTACTTTCAGATATCTTAATATTATTTTATTCCCAGTCAGCTTCGTTTGGTTCACTTGCTTTCCTGGCTATTATAGATGTGCTGGCAGCAATGTATCACGTAGTGTTTGTTGCTAAATATAACAACAAGCCAATAGTCTTCTTGTATTTTTCATTGTTTGGGAATGGAGCTGGTATGTTGATGCATTTGAAGTAGCCTGGATCTATGGGTATATTGGAAACTTTGACTGATTTGAGACCAAACTCTTCCAATTTCTTTAGTATGTATGAAGTCTTGTTGACTATATATATATATCACTGGTATCTCGGTCAGAATTCATCTCTAGATAGTGTTTCAGATCTCCTAGATTCTTTATTCTAAAATTTTTGTTTAATTGATCTTCTAGCATCTTGATCTGATCTTCATCTACATCTTCACTAGCTATTATCATGTTATCTACATGTACCAATGTATATTCTTTTCTCAAATTTCTCTTTTTGTAGAGACATGCATCATTCTCACTTCTTATGAAGTTGAGTTCACATACTGTGGTGTTTAACTTCCAGTTCCACATGTTGGCTCCTTGTTTTAATCTACACAGGTTCCCTTTTAGTTTGCATACCATGTCACTGTCATCTTCTTTGTAACCAAGGAGTTGACGCATATACATATATCATGCTCCAGTTGTCCATTTAAGTAAGCCAATTGCACATCATAATGACGTATTATCCATTTCCTTTGGCCAGCAATAGTCTGGAGTACTCTGAGTGTAGTTGACTTTATCACAGGTGCGAACACTTCATTGTATTTGTGCCTATATTTTTGGGAGTATCCTTGCACCACTAACCTGGCCTTATTGTCTCTCTTCCAGTTCCATCAGTCTTTATCTTGTACACCATTTGCATCCAATTATATTACAATTTTTTGATGCTTTAGTTAGAATCCAGGTATGGTTTTCCTTTAGACCTTCAATTTTGACATCATTGCCTTTTTCCATTCCTCTCTCTTTTTGCTTCTATATGTGTCCAGATATGTTTTGGGCTCATTTGTGTCTATCAGTGCAGCTTTATGGATCTTTTCCTTGTTATATCTTCATCTTAATGATGGCACTCCTCTGCTAGTTCTATTTGATTTTCTTGGTTGCTGTGGGTTGTGATATGCTGGTTTGTTTTCCTTTTTGGGAAAGTCTCTGCAACTGTCCATTGGAATTTCTATACCAATTTCCTTTTCACATTTAACTTCATTTCTGTATTTGTCTTGATGTGACATTTTTACCACCTGAATCATCTCTGCTGATGGCTATTTTATTTGTGCTTGGGTTCAACATCCTATATCTTAAATTTCTTGTTCATAGCCCACAAAAATTCTTTTTACTATTACGTCATCTAGTTTTCTACATTTTTCTTTAGTTAGACATATGTATCCAATCAATCTGAAGACTTGCAAATGCTTCACTGATGGTTTAGATTTAAACTATTTTTCATGAGGTGTTGTTGTTGATCCCTTTTCAGGCAACAGGTTCTGTAAATAATTTGTAGTGACAACTCCCTCACCCCAATATTTAGTTGGCAGGTTGACTTCTCTCGACATTGTTTTGATTATCTTTATCAAAGTGCAGTTCTTTTATTAGTGTCTCTATTTTGTTGTGGCATATGGGGGTGAAGATTTCTCATATGTTATTCCATTTTCCAGTAATAACTTTTCAAAATCTTTACTTATATATTCACCATCTCTGTCTGAATGGAAGTGTTTTCGTGTTCTCCCAAACTGGGTTTGTACTTGCTTGATATATTACTTCATCTTTTCTAACACTTCATTTTTGTGTTTTAGTAAGTACAAGGTCACACATTTACTGTAATTGTCTATCAACATCAGCAAGTAGGCAGCACTTTCTGGGGTTATGATCTGCATTGGTTTGCAGAGATCCGAGTGCACCTTCCAGTGTTTCCATGGTTTTTTTTTTTCAATGATTGTTCCTGATCAGGAGAGTTCAGCAACTTGAAGCCATCTTTTGCATCAACTTCCAAATCAAGTTCCATAATCATAGAGATGATCTCCACTATTGCCTGTGCAGCAAGATCCATTTCTGAAGTAATTTCTGAATCCTGAACCTCTGTGAAGAAAAAGGTGTTTCTTTTAAATTCCTTCATTGTTTTCTCAATAGCTTTAGTCCATGAATCCTCTAATTCCTATTGCATCTTAATATTAAATTGTTTTCCATAAACCCTTCATCATCAGATGTTGGTCTTTATGATTGGATTCAAACTGACAAAGAAATATTGAATATAATAGGTCTTGAACAATGATGGCTCATGCATAGGCACTGCAGAACTGCAGCATCCTCTATTTTTTTGATATATAAATATATTTATTTATTTATATTTGCTTCTATATTTTTTTTAATATTTTATCAACAACAATCCTATACAATTCTGTTATTTTGTATAAAAAATAATAATAAAATCTGTCTTGTAGCATCCTTCTTTCGATAAATAATATTAATGAAGGATGCTAGCAACATTGTATTTACCACAGGGCCATATTGTTATTCACACAAGCATATGCATATCATAGTGAATGCATGAGTGTGAGCTATTACCATAAAGTGGTGCTGTCCTTTGTGCAATTCCACTGTTATTTATATGCAGGTTATACCAGTAGTAGCGTGTTGAAAGTGCTTATCACATTTACTCCATTTCTTTAAATATCTGGACATTACAATTAAAGACATAATATTTTGAATTATATTAAACTGTATAATTTTATCAATATTATTGGCAAAATTATGGTTCTTAATTTTTACCATAATTTTGCCAATAATATCGATTTTAAAAGTGAAAAAATATTGTTTATTGACAATATTTTTTCATTTTTACTATAACTTTTACCATAATTTTGCTATTTTATCCAAATATGTATATATTATATTTACAGTGTGTATGTCCAAAGGTGTGTGCATATTTTGAAAGTTGCAGCACCTCCATGATTTCAAGTCATGAGCTGCCACTGATCTTGAATGTCTTGATTATTCCTTAATCCTTGAGTTGAATGTTGAATTAGATAAATTATATTTTAGAAGCAAGAAAGTAATCTACTGTTATTAATCATAACTTAGATATCAATTTATAAATAACATAAGAGCATTGTAATATAGTATAGGCATGAATTTGTGAGATCAATCTAATGTATTAGATCTGAGGCAAACAATGTAATTGCAAAATAATGTAAGACAAACTACTATAAACCAAGAGGATTACTGAACAGTAAGATCTGTCCTGTTGTTAATAAAATCTTACATTCAAATTATTTTTTATGGTGGATATATTCTGTAATTTCAGGGGCTCTTGGTCCTATCCACTTCAAACTATCGGGTATATTATAATAAAATATGAATCTTAACAATCTAAATTAATATTATTTATAAAAAAATAAATGTCTCGTTGCAATTTATAAATATTGATTATCAGCAATATCTATAAACTTCATTTAGAAAAACAATTGAAGTCAACAAAGTTTTATACTGTTGATTTTATTTAACAATCTCATTAGTTAGTCTCTTTGTTAAAACAACATATTAATATAATTTGATTTTTTTTATTTGAATTAGAAATCTTGTACAATGTAATATTTTTTTTTTTTTTTTTTTTAATAGAAAAGTCTGAAGTTTCTTTATAAAATAATACTTTCTCCTTATGTAATTTTTAAAAGCAATATTTAATTAAAAAGATTTTGAAATAGATTAAATTGAGTTTATGATAAGCAATAGTTTAGAAATTATTTTCAGACTTAAAAATTAAGAGAATTATTTTTATAAAATTTAAAGTTTTAGAAAAATTAACCGAATAAAAATTTTTTAAATATTTTTTAAAACTTTCTTTTCAGATGGAAAATGTTTGTATTAATAAACGAAGAGGAACGCTTCATTTCATTCGTTTTCCAACTAGTGCAATGCATTCATTTTTGGAATTAGCAAACAATATGGGCTTTTCAAATTTAACTACAACGATATTTGCTACTGGAGGTGGTGCCTATAAGTTTGAAGAAGAATTTAGACAAGTAGATATTCTTAAATATTTACATTGTTTTATTGCATTGTAAAGCAAGAGATTAGAAAATTATTTCCTCATGCTTATTTTTTCACTTTGATCAGACTATAAAAATTAAAGAAATTAAGAAAACAAGATTAATTAATATAAGTTTAGAATAAAAAAGAAAATTAAAAATTTCAAAAATACTATAAGCAGTATATAACATATAAAAACTTTAATGTTATATACTGCTTATAGTGCTTTTCTCAGAACTGTGATAATAGAAAGAAGCAGTTTTGATGTTTATTTCATACGAATTTCAAAAATACTTTGAATAAAATATTTTAAATCTACACAATATTTCATAAATAAAAATTTATGAAATATCAAATATCATTAATAACCTGCTCTGATTATCCAAATTAAATAATCACAAACTCAAATATCAGGACAACACTTATTATTAGTGTATAATGTTTTTGGTCTACAAAGAAACAATCTTCATTGCAAAGTCTGTACTAAAGATGATTTCTTTGTAGACTGAAAACATTATATCTAATAAAAAAAAAGTGTTGTCCTGCTAATTGAGCTTGTGATTATTTAATTTATGAAATATTATGTTTTTATAAATAGACAATATCTTAATGGAATCATAAAAAAATCTTTTGGTACAGGAAAATGCAACTCTATACGATTGTATCTTAGTTCTGAAAGGGTCATATATTTTCATAATATGTAAAGAGTTTCATCTTCCTCTTGATATGATTTGCAATTGTATTATCAACAATATAAATTAAATATAGATTTCTTCTAAAATGACAGTATCCTATAAGGTATCTTGTAACAATCCTTATGTGATGTTTATTCAATTCAAGCAACTCTTTTAGTTTACTATGACAAAGGACTTAAAATAAGAGCTTTTGCTTGGTTTAACACAATACTGAATTTCCAAAAAAATGTTGTTGAGTTGCCAATCAATCCTTGACAACTTGCCCAAATGCATCAGATCTGATTCTCGGGACAGGCTCAGGTCAGTGAAAGGACAGGAAGCCTCTTTGATCAGCCCATTGATAATTTCATTGCCCTCAATCTTTTTGTGTCCTGGCATCCAAATAATACCAATTTATGATAGCCAATTTTACAATGAAATGACGTTTAAGTTTTGAAATAAAGTGGAAACTATTAAGTACTTTTAGTGCAAATTGACTATCTGATAGGTTGCAAATATGTTTATTAACATGTCTTCTTTCAAGATTAATCTTTATCTTAACCTGGCAGTGATAGTGGATTGCTGCATATGTGCAATCCACCATGGATTTTAAGTTTGCATTTTTATTCAAATTTTTTTGCTATTTTAATGTAAATCTTCAAATGAATAAAAATTTATTTCCCAACAAGTCTTTATAATGCAAAAAGAAAGTCATTTTTCTGCACTATATTATTGAATTTTAAGAAATTTTTATGTAATTTGATGTCTCCTGATCAAAATTATGTAAATAAATAAATTAAATCAAAGTATCCTATTTTAGATTGTAATAAATTTTTTCTCAAAATCAGACAAAAATGGTTTCTATTTTATTTATAAAGATAGATGTGAATGTTATGACCCACGGTTGGTCCAAGATCATTTGGAAATGGTGCATCAGTAGGATTGGCATTTGAACAAGAGCAATAAAACATGGCTTCAAAGTATGAAATATTTTTCAACTTCAATGGCTTCTAAATTGCAAATTTTATCAAATTTTGAGAATTTTATCAAAACTTTCTTAATCTAATTTTGTTACATTCTTTGATATATTTTTTAGCTCATATTGTAACAATTTCCAATCAAAAAGAAATTTTTATTTTTTATAAAAATTTTTTTTTTTATCAGATGTATAATATGCAAATAGAATGAATTTTTGAATCTTTATAATCTTTACTATTAATGAAAACAAAATATTTGTATTTGGTTTAAAGAGAAAGATTGAAAGTATAGTAGTCACTTTATACAACGATATTGCTGTTGAAATTTGTGATGTATACATATTATTTTTGTTTATAAAACAATGCTTATTTCTTTAAATATTGCTTATTATTTTACCCTTCTATTATTTATTTTCTTATTGTACAGTTATATATTAAACAATTTCTATCAGAAATTTTATGAAATTCTTTCAAAATTTATTAATATAAATAAAAAAAAAAGACATAATGAATTATAAACTGCTTCTACAAAGTTGAATCAATTAAATAATCTCAAATCAAGCACTTTTAGCAGTGAAGAATATTTTAATAAAACTAACCTATAGTACTATATACTATAGTAGTATTAGCTTGAAATGACATATATCTGCACATAAATTGGAGATTTTTATGGTAATTAACACTAAAAATATGGCAAATAATAATTTTTTAAATGAGTATAGAATAATTTAAAAAAATAAGGATGAGGTCTAATAATTTATGAGATATTATAATATATATATTTATTCATTTATTATTAATTTACTATATATGATTTAATAGGAATAAATGTATAATCATTGATATTTATTATTATATTTAAAGTTACTTATAGAAAATACATTATTAATAAATTAGTTCAAACATTACAAACTTAATCATATTGTTGTTTTTAGAAATCTATTTTGTATGCTTATGTTCTGTTTTGTAAAGTTATTGTAACTAAAGAAAGATTTAAATGCCATATTAGTTTTAATATTTTAATAATAATAAAAACTGTTATTTTTCCTGTTTAAAGACTTGTTTATGAATTAATATAATAATTTGGAAGAAGCATAGATTTTATTAGAGATTTTATGTAAAAATATACATTAAATATTTTAAGTGAGGAAACTTCAAATTTAATTGGAAAAGCTTAAATCTTTTAATAATAATGATTTGAGAATTATATTAGAAAATTTTATTAATTTCTTGAAAATATTTAATGTGTATCTAAAAATACATTAAAAATAATCTTTTTTTAAAATATTGCTTTTTTTGCCTCAGTTTATAAAATTGATGATATTTTGGCATTAGTTTTATTTAATTATACAAATTATTCTTAAAAAATATGTTTTAATTAAATAATAATGTGCTATATATATATATTACTGAAAGACCAAGCACTATTAGCAAGTATGAGAATGTTTATTTATGTATAACATTTTTGGACTATTAAGTCCCTCTTCAGTACCTCATTACATTTATTATACCTTATGTAGACTGTTACAGAATACATATAATTTCGAATGTCAGCATTCAAAATTATATGTATTCTGTAATAGTTTACATAACGTATAATAAATGTAATAAGGTACTGAAGAGGGACTTAACTAATAGTCCGAAAACGTTATACCTAAATAAACATTCTCATACTTGCTAATAGTGCTTGGTCTTTCAGTAATAGAAATATAAGCAAGTTGTATTGTTTTATTTTATTTATATATATATATTATATTATATTATATTTAGATTTCAAATACAGAATTACATAAATCTGATGAAATGGATTCATTAATAAGAGGGATTCAATATATTGAAGCTAATAATTATCATGAATGCTATTACTGGAGCATGCCTTTAGATGAAGAAATTTGTAAAAAAGTACGATACGACTTCAGTGATCCCTATCCATTTTTAGTTGTAAATATTGGTTCTGGTGTTAGTGTTTTGGCGGTAACTGCAGAAAATGAATATAAAAGAGTAACTGGTACAAGGTATGGCATTATAAATTATTTTTAATTTTTTAGATATACAATATTAGAAAAACTTATTCTTTTGAAATTCTCAAATTTTTGATTTAGTTAAATAAATAGATTTCTTTCAAAAATATTCATGGAAAGAAATTTTCATTATCATCAAAATTTAAATGTTAATCTATTTTAGAAACACAATAACAAAAAATAAAAATTAAACAGAAACATTTTCAGTCCATTTGAAGGATAATCTTCAGCCATTAGATTCAAAACAAATAAGAAAAGTCATCTGATGTGAGTGTTAAGCCATTTCCAGGCAATGGCTATTGCTTCCAGTTTTTGCATGTTGACAATAACTTCTGTTTTTGCCCTATGTTGAATTTGCAGGGTTTTAGCTATATAACCTTTGTTATGATGATTGATATGCTATATAATTTTGACTTTGTGCCAGCAGAAAGAAATAGTATGTTCTAAGGCCTTTATTGATAGTGCTGTAGCTATTGAATCTTTCTTTATACTATCTTTAATGCTCTTTCATTCTTTAGAATAGGTTTTTTTCTGGTGAAGTCAATGTAGTTTTCATCCATATTTAGATTGATGCTACAGAACGGAATGATCCAGAAAACATGATTTCTTAAAGGATTGAGTGAATATTTATCATAAGATGAAGACTAAATATGTTGTTAAGTTTTTTAAAAACAATTTTAAAACTAATGATATTTTTACTTTTTATATTTAAGTTTCATTAATGGGGAATTTGATTCCAAAAGCAATAAATAAAAAGCTGTTCTGGTTGTACAGAATGTTCTGTGCTGATATTTAACATGATCCAGAATGCTTTTAAGAAAAAATTCTTATGATCATGTGCTCTTCCTTGTTTAAAAATTGTATTAATTTCAGTGATTGCAGTGAATGAAGAAGAAACATTTGAAGAGTGTGCTAAAGCTATGGCTTTAGAGCTTTTTTTCTTTTTGAGTCTAATGGCTGAAGATAATGCTTGTACAGATCAGAAACTTTTCTATTTGCTTTTTGTTTTTTCTGCTAAAAGTGCTTTCTTTTTTGTTGTTGTTGTGTTTTTGTATAGCAGAAGTTATGAATAGTTTACTTTTTCTATTTTAGAAATACTTTCATGTATTAAATTTATTCTGATATTGGTAAACTAACAAAATACGAGATCTTCTAAAAATATTTTTAAAATTAGAATTATAAAAAAAATTATATTCTATATAAAACTTATTATTATATATTCAGTTTCACTTTTTCATGAAAATCTTTATAACCTTACTTTTAGAAATTAGTATTTTCTAAAAGAAAGTGAAGCTTATAAGATTGCTATGCTGAAATATATGTATGTGTTCTCTCATTAATAATTTTTGAACTAATTATAATCTATATCTAAGAATTTCTTTTAAAAAAAATTGTCACATGTGATATCATAGTCTTTAAATCAATAATGAAATTAAGTCTAATTAATAAGCAAAATATTCAAATTATCATATTTTGCTTAATTTTCATTGAAATATTTATATATAGTTATTATATAATATTTATATATATTATTCATCTTGCTTTAAGTGCAATTTTATGATAATATATTGGATATTAACAAGCAATGGATGATATAGTGATGATT
>WUQG02436790.1:0-13899 GCA_011317285.2 Androctonus mauritanicus
TTCGAGAAGATCAGTTTTCTTTCTGTCTCCTATTGACAGCTTTTTTCTGTATGCTGGCTTTAAAACAGTTTTCACAGCAGTTACAGCAGATGTGGATCGTCGGTTATCGACAACAACTTTTTGGTAAATTTCTTGAGAGTAGGATGTCTTAAATAAGAATGAATAGGGGCTACTTTTCTCAACTTTCAACACCCTAATATCTGTCATTTTTACAACATTGTTATCCACAGTTTTAGCAAAATTGGCTCCAATGGCATTTGATAAAGCTTTCAAATCAAGAAAGTCACTGTGCATTAGTTCGTTAATATTATAAGGTCAGCCAGTTTTTTTAGCTCCGCGAATAATTGAAATATATTGTGCTGGAACGAAAATGGGTCCACTTTTCAAATGCCTTTTAACTGCTTTCTCGATTACAGAATGGACATTGTTGCCTTCATTTTGCGTGTGCCCAGTAATTAAGAATTTGTGTGTGATAGACTTGATTTTTAATTGAGTAACTGCATGCATATACATTGAAATGAGGTATCTGTTCTTCTGTTGGCCGCAGCAGTTGTCACTGTAGAAAATAAATTCTAATTCATCATCATTAACAAAATTGGCAGTTTTTTCCATGTATTTCCAAACACAACTACCAATCTCAATAGTGCCTCGATTTGCTTCACCTTCATGCCAAGTATAGCATTCAACAACATCAGAATTCAGTTCACAATTGTCAACTTAAAACATAACAATTATATCAACTTAAAACATAACGTAACATAGGCCTATTAATTTAAACAATATCAACTTAAAAACATAACAATCATAACATAATTACTCGTATTATTATTATGTTATAATATGAAAAAATTCTTACTTGAAGTAGAATACTGTCACAACTACAAATTTTTCGAGTTGAGATAAGTAAGATGGAGATTCTTGTTCTAACAAGATGCAAGTGTCACTGTTCTACTGGCTAAAGCTGTTAATGTATTTTAAAGGAACAGTGACATACCTGCTCCCTATGAACTATTTTTGTAGTTAGACTTGTGACACTGTTCCATCTTGTAGATAGCATAAATGGCCATGCTCCTGACATCTTAACTAAAATTTCCAAATTTTTGAGTTGTGATAGTATTCTTCTAGGTGTGCGATGTCTTGAAGCTAGAACAAAATAATTTTTAACTCCATAAGCCATCTTTAAACTTCAATTTGTGTCTTACACAGTGATTCATCTCCTCTTTATCACTGGACATTTTAGAAAATATTTTTTTTTTTATAGAAATCGATAGATAAAACAAAAATAATAATGTTGGCTATTAACTCCAATAAACGACATTAAATATAAGCAATTCTGAAAACAACTGAACATAGCCTTTATATGGACTTATCAATGACTGAAAATATACCATAAAAATTATCTTGCATACTGTAATAGCATAACTTGTATGTTGAAATTCATAAAAATCTATTAAATAACATTTCATATTACTGCGTATTACAAGAAAATTTCCGAAGTTCGAGTTCTTGCCATAATATTGTCTCATTAGATGAAAAAGAAAACAAACATACAACCTATATGGTATTTTACAAATAACTTCTATATCTTTAATAATCTCTAAAAATATTTAGTTCAAATTTTTCATATTGATAAATAGCCAAATTATTAATATTTCCTTTATTCTTAAACTATACAAGAAGTTATATATCATTTATATTATTGATGATATATAGCTTCTTGTATAGTTGAAGAATTATCAAGAACTTTCCAACATAAACATTCAGCATAGCAGTGGAGTCTGATTGTAAGGAAATTTTTTCACATCCAGGAATAGCTTACAGTTAGATTAGATTTTTTATATAATGCATTTTTATTGGAAGTAATAAAGAAGGAAAATAGTTATAGAAATTTCAGTAGAAAAAAAATTCTTGTTTATGTCTATATTGCAGATAATTTTTTAACAATATAGAATTAAAAAAATTTTTTAAATAAGCAAATGAAATAATCTATTACATTAATTATTTTCTTCATATTGACGTTTCTTTTTAAATATGGTATTAAAGTTATATGAATTAGGCCTGTCAGTATGACATTTTGCATAAATTTAACTCAACCTGAATGGTATTCACATATATTACCGAGATTTATTAGAGAACCGTTATTAATGAAAATTAAATCGATCTAAGATCAGATTTGTTTGCTGTCTATCTGTCAACATAAAATGACGTATAAATATTATTCAGTTTGAATAATTTATATATATTATTGAGATTCATTAGATCAGTGGTTTTCAAAGTTTCTGTTTGCGCCTCATTTTTCATAAAAAATTGGTACGCCCTCCATTTTCATAACAGTCTAATTTTAGAAATACTTTCTACTTACAATTTAATACTACAAAACAATATACCATATTTTTATAATAAGTTTTTATACATAAAAAATATATATTTCTTAATGGTATAATAATTTTATAATACATTTAAACAAATCTTACAAAAAAAAAAAAAAAAAAAAAAACGAAAAGTTGAATATACGTTTAATACAACATAGTATTTAATGCGATTGGTGAGATTTGTGTTTTTCAGCATAATTTCTCTCAAATCATTGAAGATCTCGCTTCTCGCAATTCTTTTTCTATCACTAAACTGGATCGATATTTTGTCTTTAAAACAGCTACAGCCGAAAGTTTCTGGATACATGAATATATGTATTTATAACCCTTTTGCTGATTCATTTCTTTCGACACCAATTTGAATTTATTATTTTTTTGTTTGTCTGTCTCAAAAATGATGTTTTCGTTAATTCTTGCGCGCTCCCTTGCCATAGACAAGCGCCTCTCTAAGGGGGTGCGCCTCACAGTTTGGAAAACTCTGCATTAGATTATCAAATAAGTAAATTGGGTAATTATTATACCGATAATAATGATTACTTTGAATTTTCAAAAAGTTGTAAAACGATGATAATGGAATAACTTGATTCATTCATAATTTTTATTAACTTTATTAAGAATTGAATTTATATTATATACATATATACTTTCATTTCAAACTTAATCTTATTTATTTACTGTATCTTATTTACATTTTCAGGAATTTTGCTTAGCAATTAAATGTTATGTTGTCGATAGAATCATACTACTCACTCGTATTTCGCAAAATAAAATTGAAATTATTGAAAATATATTAGTTTTATGAATTTTTTAAATTATATTTAAGCCATCATGACTAATGATTTGAATATCTTCATTTATAAAACAAGATTTTTGATTTTGAATGTTTGACTGTGTTTTGCATATTCTTTTTTTACAGAGATTTACTAGATAATCTAACAAAACTTTTCATGTTACAAAAATTAGAGATACGGAAGTCAAAAATGATATCAGGTAGCATCGAAAAGCCAGAAGATTTATATAAGACAATTATGGAAGAACTAGTATATAATCTTGTCTACAGCAGAGTTAGATGAGCCATATCTCTTTAAGCGACACAAATATTTAAGGCAGCTTAGTTGCCATATTTTTTCCTCAACAAATGACACCATTTTTCAATATAAGTGGGCGAACTGAGGCCTATCAAACTCACTCACTTATATGAAATGATCATGAAAGGCCCTTACATAAAGGATGGTAGATTGTTCAGAATGCTATAATGCTTCCAGATAGTCATTCCGCCGATAACACAATAAAATTGGACTAAATTCAACCAGAATCCGATCCAATATGGTGCCATTTTTTATTCGAAAAACTACCATCAGATTAATAATTTGTAGCCTCCAAAAATCCCACAGCTATATTGATTTTAATCAAAAATAGGACTAACATTGAAAATCCATCAAATATGGAGAGAGGCCACTTTTATGACATTCCTTTGAATATAAATTTTTTCAATTAATATGTCAAGAATATTTTTCTCATCATGAAACACTCAAATGAAGGAGAAATAACAATTCTTTAAGCCATAAAATAAACATTGTAGATATATTTTTCCCTTTTTGTTATCCGTTTGGGATATCGTCCGGATGGCCGCGTGAAAACGCTTACATTTTCCATTCTGGAGAACTTGGGTTTGATTTTCGAGTCCCATTCCTTGGAAATATTTATCATGGAGTCTGAGCCTGGCCGGTCGATCCCGGTTCTCCATAATCCGGCTGACCTCTGCAGGGATAAACAGCTGCAGAAAGGCTTTTTCGACTCGTTATTTAATATGAAATCTGAATGGAAAGTGACGATATCTATTATAGAAAAATCTTTGAGATGGAATTCCGGGTTGCCATATTTTCCCGAACCAGTTCAGTGGTTCCTCTATAGCAGTGTTTTTCAACTACTTTTATCTCATGGCACACCTGAACCCAAAGTTGAACTTCTGCGGCACATTTAAATTATGATGATCCAAAAAAATTGTATATGTTTTTACTACATTATATATACATTTATTATAACAATGATATACTTGTATAAGCAATTTAAAGAGATATTAATTTTGATATGTCCACTTATTGTGCTTTGGACTTTTTTCGAAAATAATTTAATTAATGATTTTTGAAAATTTTCTCGACACACCTAAGATCCTCTCATGGCACATCGATTGAAAATCATTGCTCTATAACATTTCCAAATTTCAGCTTTCTAGATCATAGGGGAGTACTCAAATTCGTGCGGACGTACACGGTCGGTAAGCGTTATATATATATGCATTACAAATTACAGAAAGGATACGTTCTTAAATTCAGCGCTTTGCTTAAATGCGCTTATAACGACGAAAGCCGATGTTTTACCTCGTTTTAATTGATTGAAAAAATGGCGTCGAAAGAAATCTATTCTATAACTTCTATAGTACTTAGCGAACTAAATACTACTCCAGCTTTTTATAAGAAAGATGATGACATGATTATTCAGTTATTAGCATTACATGAAAATGAGAAAATAAAAAGAAAAAATTAAAAATTATACCATTCATTGTTATACTGATGTATCCTTCAAAGAATATTTTTATCTTTCAAGAATATCAGTGAAGATATGTTGTTATTTTTTTCTCCTTAAAATGATATACTTAATAAAAATTTAATGTAAAATCCGCATATTAGTTAATATACTACGTTTAAATCACAATGTGAAAAATCATATTTAATATTAATTTATAATTGTGGATTCATTATAAATATTTTATACATAAAAAATAAATGATTTATTATGTGCAGGCCACTTTATATAAAAAAATATAAATGCTTCTTTAATTAAAAATTTTGTTGACGCTATTTTAAATAGTTCCTTAGCGATATTACCGAAGAAAAACTTCGATGACTCCGATGCACGAACCAGTTTAAAATGTTTTATCTTTAATAGCAGTTTTGAGAAGTTTGCCTAAAGCGGTTTATAAACCGTTGAGTTTAGGAACGTACCCAAACATATTTATATCTTAGTAATAAATATTTTTATTTACAGGAATAGTCGATTTTATGTCGTTGCCCCAGATAAAATTTATTAATCAAGCAAATTCATCACTATATCATATTATATTACTCTTATGTCATCAATAAATTTTATCTAAGCTGCAAGTAATTTGCATCTTACACATATCTAGGTGATTTTTTCTTCCAAATACCACCCATCTAATTCAATCAATCGATCTAGAAACTTGGATGAATTCGATCTTGGATCATTTGGGTATAAAGTCGAAGAGTTCCAACTGATTTATAGTGAATAACGAGTTAGTTACATCGAATTGTGTCGCATTTCATTCTGGGAGATTTAGGTTAATTCCAGGTTCCTTATCTCGAGATATTTTCAAGAGAATCTAGATCCGTTTCGTTGAACATCCTTCTTTACTTTATAACTAGCCCATTACAGATATAGGCGGCTGTGATGAATGTTGAATAGCCTTGCTGTTTAGTTACCACAGCAAAATCCAAAAAAAGGGACGATCCCCATACATATAAGTGCTCTATGATGGATACAGAAATGTCTTGCAACTTATTTTCTAGTGTAGGATGGAATGCGGGTTTATAATTACAAAGATAATTGAAAGACTTTTATAAATAAATAGAATTTACTGACAAATCACTGAACAGAATGAATCATGATAAAAATTGCTGATAAACAAAACAGTATCTGGAAGAAAGTTTACCCTTTCTTTTTTTATAAATATTCAAAGCTCTAATGCCATTAAAAAAAAATCGATCCTGTTATATAGATAATAAAGAAATCCCCAGTATTAAGACCACAACTTAATTTAAAAGTTAATTCTGAAGATATTTTTTTTTCTAATTGATGAATTCCCATAATGAGGAATCAAAGTCGACAATCCTATTGAAGTCTGAAAGCAAAACGTGCTTGAGAAAAATTTTATTTTTATCTGATCCTACAAATCAGACCATGAATATTTCGAAACTGACTGAGGGGATTGGATTCATTGAAGTTACATGGATAATTCTTGAGGATATTGATGCGAAAGAGCAACAAGACAAGCAATAAAAAGAATGTTTGCTTGTTTTTAGAAGATTCTGAGGTATTTATTTTACAAGATTTCAACACTCGATTTTCTTAAGACATAGCCGAAGACATATGCATCACAATTAATATTATTAGACATTAGAGATTATTCATATACACTTTGAGAGACATGCTGTTTCTTTCTTAACTTATCATTTAATGTATTATATTTCATATTTTATTAAATCCTTTACAAGTACAGAATAAATAGTATATATCTATTTTTCTTAGTAAAAATTTCTGATCTTGAACCAATCACTCCATTTTAGCATTGTATTTATAGGAATATCTTTCTCGATTTACGTTGTTTTGAATAGTGTCGTTGGTCTAAAAATGATCTACAACGTTCCTCTAATTATAAATTTTATTCGCAGCTTGCAACTCTGATTTACTTTATCCTGAATCAGTGGTACTGAACATTCTATAAATATATTTTATTAATTGGAACAAATAAAATATTTTATTCATACAGTAAATACCCGATTATAAAGTAAGAATATTAGATGAAAGTTACTTTATCTTCAAAATATTTCGGTAACATATTAACTTACTACACTATTTCACAGTATTTATTATTTAAAAATATCTTCATATTTTTCATGCTCTATTATCAAAAATAGAGATGTTATAAAAATTAAGCATTTGCAATATAAATATAGGTAATCAATATATAATAGGTATAAAAAAATAAATATATAATAGGTATCAAATTATTTCCAATCTTAAATTCCAAAATAATATTTCCTTACTTGAAAAAAGTATAAAATATTGAAAAATTATTGTTATATGTGGGATTTTTAAGATGGTTTACATAAGATACCATTTAAAAATCTGACATATTGAAATATATATTAATTCCAGAATTTCCTGAGCCTAGATAAATAATTTTCAAGGATAAAATAAAGTAAAATTTGTAATTAATGAATACAACAGAGATAGAGGAAACAGTTTGATGTTTTATAGAAAAATCATATAAAAATAATTATCCAGATGAGATTTTTCACATAACTGAAAGGTTAATTGTCCACAAGCTAAAAATTATTTTAACTGCTTATTTATTATATAAAAATTTTAATAAAATGAAATATTATGTAGTACAATCAAAAAAGTGTGCTTTCTGGAATAACTGTGATGATAACTTCAAGTTAAAAATATAAATTAAGCTAGAGATGTTAGAAATGAATTTAGACAACACTACATAATAACAATGAAATGAATAAACATATTTTTTTGTAATTTATATCTTGCATATCTAGTTTTTAATCATAGAAAAATATGTTTACTTATTATTAAATTAAAATTATCCAAGCTAATCATTTCGAAATTATAAGAAAATATCTAATGTGTTTTCAATTCACGAAAATTTTCATATTTAATTAAATATTTGTAGAAATATTAATACTGAAATAAAAATAAGCATGAAAGATTTATATAAACACCTGTCTAATTTTGAATATGAATGAAGTCTCTCTATTAATTTTCTTTCTTTTTTAATTATTTGTACCAAGTTTTTGTATATTATCTCAACGTTTATTTGTTTATTTTATTAAGAATCAATTTCTATACAGATTAAAAATATTTATATAGTTATTTTGTACAATTATGTCCATAGAAAATGATTTTAGCTTTCTGTATAAAATTAATTATTCGTAAATTAATGTTTACAAATTATTTTGAATATGCTTTAGAAATTTTGATTTATAATTGATGAGACAAGGTGCACTGTGTGGAGGCAAATAATTTGCCTCACGTAGAATGAAACCGTCTGAATTACCTGGCATTTTTGTCACATAATTTTGTTATATATACAAAGTAGAGGAAAATTTTATACTTATATATATGAACAACCATATTCAATATCAATATCATAGTGACGTTGTCATTGTTAGGTATATGACATATCTCATTATTACATCATTTTTACATCATAAATTGAAACGCATTTATAGCATTTATTAAAACTCCATTGTTGTGCCATAATAAAGCCACAATGATACTTGATCATCTTAATCAACCTAATATTTTGTTTCAATAGTTATATAGTTATTAGGAGGAAAAATTTAATAGTTCAATAGTTATTAGGAGAAAAATATTATAAATTTGAATGTCCACCATTTTTAAATTTTTGGAGTTAGAAGATTAAATAATGTAGTGTCGAGATAATTTTTGAATATAGAATATTACTATAAAATTTCACAAAAATCTACTAATTAATTTTAAAATTATTAATGAAAACATATAAATAACAGAAGCATAACGATCTTCTTCTTCACTTTTAATATGGAGGATGTAGTGAGTGCTTTTTCTTCCGGCGACGAAAAATAATCCTACAAACTTCATTTTCCTTTAAACGATAGGCTAAAAACACAAATTTCTCTGTTATCATTATTTAGTAACTAATTAGAATATAAAATAAAATAAAAAATAGAATATACTATTTACTTGTTAGATGCGAAGTTTAGTTTTAAAAATAGTTATCAAAGATGAATTTTTAAATTAGTATTTTAACGCATTATAAATAGAAACCAAAATTAAAGTTAACATATAGAAAAAATATATTAATACATTTTAAACATAGTTTGAAAATTTTTTATAAATGTATATTTTATAACAGAATTTATTGCATATTAAATGTGTGCATGCACATTTCTTGTAATAAATATAGTTTAATTCAATTTTTTTCTTTCTTTGAATGTATAAAATATTTCTTTTTTCTATTCACAAAATTAAATAATAAAATTTAAATATAAAATTAAATTATGAAAAAAAATTAAAAATTAAATTTTATTCTTAAAAAATCTATTCTGAATGGTAAAAATGACATTCATAACAAATTTTTTTTTTATATTCAAAAAAGATTTATCAAAATTTAAAATACAAACTATAAGTAATAGGCTAATACCACAGTAATTTTTTCATATAATAAAAAAATATTTGTAGATATTAAAGACAATCTAAATATTATTCAGTTATAAGAACACATCTGAAATTTGAGTTTTCGGTTAATTATAATAATATAATATTATGTAAACAAATATAATATATTGAAAAATAGTATTATATTCAATTTCGTATTTATACTATACCAACAATGCAGATATCAGTTAGTTTTATACATTTCTACAGCATGAAAATTATAGGATTGTTTGTCTCCATTTGTATCACTCAAGTAAGTTTAAAAATGTCAAATTTTTGCAGTTTACCTTTAACTATTTTTACCCATTTTCTAATAATCCTTCAGCTGATTAAACTTTGTTTATAATTTAGATTTAAACGGATTGTAGTTTAATTTAAACGAATTTAATTCTCTAACCTTTAACAGATTATTCAGAGAGGAAAGTGCTTTCCACTAGGAAAAATATGGGAAGAAAAAGGCAAGAAATGTTTCTCTTGTAGATATTATAAAAATTAGAGTTGCTGGGTGTCTAACATTAGTTTTACTTTTAATTTATTAAAATAATATTATCTTAAAAAAATGGACTTTTAAAATATTAAATTTTTTTCAGGAGATATTATATATCCTCGTATTTTTCATTCTACCAAGATTAGCAGAGATAGTCAATATGTTGATAACGAGATACTAGTGATTATCAAAACACCATCTACTACATTTTATATAGAATTATATCCAAATGAACATCTCCTTTCGGATGAAATCGTCAACATTTGGAATAATTCGGAACGTTTTTATTTCTTTCAAGGACGAATTTTGTCTCATGAAAATGGAACGGCGGCCATATTCACCAATTATGGAAATGGAGCTCTAGTAAGAGGTTTAAATTCATTTTGAATAGTTAAAATAATGTTTATTCTTATTTATTCTCTACTGAACTCTCGACTTAATCACATTATGCTAAATACAATATTTATGCTTAATAGTAATTATAAACAGCATGCATTATTATTTTTACAAAAAAGTACTACGCGTATTATTCATTTTATCCGATTCTGAATCAGAAAAATATCATATATAGAGAATCAAAGTCACAAAGAGTTAAAACTTTAAAATGAAATTTTGTTATTTCCTAAGGAAGGTTCAAATCAATTTTAAGATTCATTACAGTACTGTTACAAGATGACAGCAGTTTACAACTTTCTGAAAGTTTGATATCGGAAATTGTTTGTTTCACATATGTTATGTTAATTTGAAATTAACAGTTTTGATAAGAACTAATTGCTTATTTTTCAACGTTCATTCATTCATTATAAATCTATGAAGTTCAATGGTTAATGAAAGAAAACGGAAATTTGAAAGTTTTAAACATTCTCCATTTTTATGCTGTTGAAGGTTAATGGCTAATTGATATTTCACCAAGATTATTTTTTAGTTTCTTGTTCTTTCTATTATCAAAAAAATCCATTAGATTCAAATATATTAAGAATGCATCTTAGAATTTTCAATGCCCATCTTGTTTAAATAGCTGGAGTTATAGGAAGAACTATGAGACATTAAGACATTTTCGTTGACGATATTTCTAAATTTCTTATGACTCGATATGTTTGAAACTATCTGTTTTTTTTTTTTTTTTTTAACGTATAAAAAACATTAATATTCATTTCAGAAAAACTTTTCTGTAAAAAATGATAACAAGATTTTTTTTTATCATCTGTAAAAACTATATTTTAAACTATCATCATAATTTTAATTTTAATAACTTGTAAGTAACTAATCTGTGTTTAAATTATAACTCTAATAGAATAATGTACTATTTTTACATTAAAATGTTTTAGCACGGAATTTTAGTTTTACCAGAAGAAGAATTAATCATTCAACCAGTTTCTTCTTTGGAAGCATATCGTAAGTTTTCGTGGACTGAAAATGAATCTTTTCCTCACATTTTATATAAGAAATCAAGCAAATATAATAACGAAAATTCCTGCAAAGCAAACAATTTGAAAGGTTGGTTTCAGAACTACTTTTAAATATATTATAGTTAATAATTAATGTTTCATTTGTTATTAAAAATTAATATTAAGAGTAAATATTTTAATTACAAATACATAGATCTTATTGTCTGATAAAAAACCATTTAATATATTGTTCAACAATCACAGTTACCATGAAGATGCTAGAGAGAAAAAATTGACTGTTTATCTGAAAAATTCAAAATAGAGTATATTTAACCGAACAAAATAGTTAAGAAAATAATTAGCTGAATAATTTATAGATTCTCAACAATAATCAAAAGGATTTTCTAAGCTCTCATAGTTGAGTTTTTCCAGATAAACGTTAGAATCGTAAGTTTCTTATTTTTAATGAACTGAGATAACGTCCATTCAATAACAATAAAACCTAATCTCCATTTGTCTTGCCTTAAGTCCCCATAAACTGGGGCTAGAATCATGAAAATTCGACTACACGCTCATGATGTCATGAGTATTGAAATGTGAAATATGGCCAAAAGTCAATAGGTTGAAATATTTTATAGTCGAGACGAAAATGTATGTTTAATCTTTTAGATTTTTTTATTCCAATTTGGGTGTAGCTGGTGTTTAACTAGCCAGGAAAGATTTAATATTGAATTATTATTAACAGTCGGGAATAATAATCTTAAGATATGGTATGAATCCCAAACATAATGGCATCACATATGTTACTCATAAACAATCTCATGTTCATGTATATTATAATTTTCCGATATACGATGCTACTGCGACGTAACAGTGAGTTTGACTGTCCATATATACAAATATAATAAAATTATCAGCCAGAAAGGTTCGAACATCACCAAATAATCCGGATAATTCAAGAAAAGAGCGTGAATTTTTTAAAGATTTATATCTGTGAACATGTTTTCAATAACTGAAAAGAACTTTACTAATTTATGGATTGGTTTCTATAGCAATGATTAATAGATGAATAAATAAAGAAAAAGTTAACCAAATTTACATTCATCAAAACTTTTTATTATTAATATTTTATAATTTTCTTAACGATTTTTCCTTATAAGAATCATTTTTCGTTTCAAACAATAAAAATAAATACCTAATTAACTTCCTTCGTGAAGATATTTGTGGTTATTCCGGATTGATAATTTCGATACTATGACCAACTAATTGAGTTAATGATCAATTTATTTTTTTTTTGTACATTTGTTTGTTTTAATAATAAAAAAATATATATAGCATTATTATTATTATTTTAATATTTCAGAAATAAATAAAACTCAAAACGAAAACTCTAATGAAATTCATAGAAGAAAAAGATCGGATGAACAATATATTATAGAATTAGCCGCTTTTGCCGATAAAGATTTTGTCGATTATGTGAAATTCAGAGAGCATTTCAACGAAACAGAAGTTATTCTAAGTATTATAAATCAGGTTGTTTTACCTTACTTAAAAAAAAAAACAAATATTTATTTAAGTTACGTTTTTGTTGTGACGATCACTAATTTTTCTAGGCAGAACTTATTTTGAATTATGGAAGTTTAGAAGCAAGTATCAGGATTTCTGCCGTCAAGATAGAATTACTAAATAGAGTGAATATATTTTATGAATACATTTATATCCAATCAATAATGTTTAAATTTCATTTTATTTTTAATATTAAACATTTTGTTAAAACTAACTTTTAATTTAAAATTAAGAGAAATTTATATATTATTTTAACTCAATATAGGATTTTTCAAATAAGAATGACGAAAACATTGACATCTATATGGAAAAATTTTGTCGCTGGCAATCAGAAAAAGTGAAAGAAACGAAACCAAGCTGGGATTTTGCTGTTTTGATATCAGGGTAAATCTTATTTTTACTTTTTTTTATAATATATAGGGCCTATATATATATAATTTTTTTCGAGTATATCGTAAATAATTTTTATTTAATAAAATAATATAATATTTTTGCACATTTTATAACAATACTATTATGTCTAAATAGTTAGCATATGATGAGGAATGAGAGTATAGTTACTTAAATTTTAAATTATATTTATTTTAAGTAAGAAGTGATTGAATAAATATGAATATTCAATCATTTCTTACAAAATAATACTTTCGTACGGCTCGCACAAATTAGTCACACTATCAAGTTGGAGATTAATATTAGTACATAGAAATTAATAATCCCGTGAATCAGGTGGCATAATATTATAAATCTCATAAAAAAATCATATGCTGTACTGAAATATCAGGATGCTTTTAAATTTATCATTGGCATCATTGCTTTGTTTTCCTAAATTATTAATCAAACAGCTATTTTTAAATTTTAGAAAACATTCTAGTTACCATTATTTGACTTATTTTTAACATAGATGTCTTTTATTTTGAATAAACAGCATTATTATTAGATTAAAACGGTTTTTTAGGTGATGTTAACATCACTTAAGAAACCGTTAACTCCCACGCATTAACTGCCAAATTTTTTTTTTTTGAAATTTTTGGCCGGATAAGTTATATATATGCACAAATGTTGTGTAGCAGTATAA
>WUQG02436801.1:0-13899 GCA_011317285.2 Androctonus mauritanicus
ATGGGGTCCGGGCCCGGCCCGTCGATCCCCGATCTCCTCAATCCGACTGACCCCTTTCTACTGTAGAGGACTCGGGTTCCACCTCTCGAAAAATATTTTTCATGATCGGGCTCGACCCATCAATCCCCATCCTCCACAATCCAGCTGACCGCTCCGCAGCGGTGGGCAACCTGTGGAAGGGCTTGTTTCGCCCCGCTACTTAAGTATTCTTCCAGAATGTAAAGTGGCATCATCGGTTGACAAAAAATACTGGATATTTAAGTAGTATCTCTTGAAGTTAAGAACATAAATACTAGTAGTTTTGAAAAGATCTAATCCCTTATTTTTCTGAACATGTATTTTGAAATGATTACATATCTTAAAAGGTATGTTAGAAATGTAATCTTAATAGTATATCTCTTCATTATTGAAGATGAAAAATAATATAAAAATATATGAAATTTGGTAGTTCAATAGATGATGAACCCCGATGTTTGTATATCGATTTTTAAATGGGTGAAATTATGGGGTTAACTAATCATACTTCAAAGTCGTTTTTAATGACCTGATCCTTCTTAAATTTCATAAAATTTAATCAGTTTAAAAGCTATTAAAGTGAAATGGCCGAAATTCCAATATACGCCATTTTAGCACATTTTAAATAAAGGATTAATTTGTGCCTTATTATCTTCAATTAATCGATCCTGCTATCAAATTTCGTAAAAATTTATTAATTTTTTTCAATATATAGAAATATTAAGAGAATATTTCAAATAATTTGAATGTCCGCCATATTTTTTTTCAATAGACGACGCCAGTTTCCATTCAGTAAGAATACTAACTGATGGGGCAAAACAAGCCCTTCCACAGGTTCTCCCATCCCTACGGAGGGGTCAGCTGGACTGTGGAGGTCGGGGATCAACAGGCCGGGCCCTGACACCGTGATAAATATTTTCAAGAGTGGGACCCGAGATTCGAATCCGGGTCCTGCAGAGTGGAAATCCGAAGCGTTTTCACGCGGCCAATCCAGCCGATAGTAACAGTACTATTGGCACGGTTCAACTCGATCTAACAAGGCTCTTCTTGTGAACTGCCAGGTTAAAAATGTAATATCTATGCAACCTTTGATATATAAATCATCCCTTCCAAATTTCATGCAAAATTACTAATTAGCAAACACAGAGATAACAGCAGGGTGATCTTATTCATATTGGTGACCTGTTCATTCGGTGACTTGTGTCAATAACATAGCAGTACTTTAGCCCTTTTCCTTCGGAAAAAAAAGTTAAATAATCCTCAAGAGAAAATTATTTTTTACGAGATTTCTCATAGTTTTAACTACAAAACTAAACTTACAAATACTTATTAAATCCTTAGAATCTCATAACTAGCATAAACATTATTTTAATTTTTATGCTTTTAAATAAAACTTATGCTAAGATTTCTATTTATAAGATGCAACATACTTGGAATTATAAAACCCAATAAAATCTCACAAATATGAAAAGTAGATGGAATAACAAGCCGAAAATATGATTTTTCCTGCTTTAATGCTCGAATAATACTAAAAACGTTCTTCTCTAATTGCTTGATAATGAATACAGCATTGTTTCGCTACATTTTATTCATTGTTAACAGATTAATAATATACACAAAAATTAAAACAAATTCAATATAAATCATTCAGATTATTTTTTATTCTACTAAAAAAAAAAAAAAAAAAATACTTTTCTACAGTTTTATACATTAGAATTTACTAAAAACTGTCATTTAAATGATACCATCCAATAACAGGCAACATTTGACAGCGTAAAGTTCCGCTAAAATATTAGTGGGGGTTTTTAAAATTCGGCAGCGCGTTCGCGTGGGTATTACGTAGCCATCATAGCATTCCAATGCCACAAACAATCTAGATTTCATTCTAAAAAATCATAACATCCTGTTGCAGTGCTAGGTTGGCGTTATAATATATGATTTTAGAATGAAGCCCATTGAAATGGACTGATATCAAATTATTATTATTGGTATAATAAATGATGTTTACATATTTTGAGAAAAAGTTTCACCTAAATATTACGTTAGTCGAATAAAATTTATATATATTATTGAGATCCTCAACGGAACCAAGCTATTTGGTCATAAACCTGCTATTTTCTATCAAAATATCTGGTGCATTTAACCAATTTGAATGACTTCATATACATTATATAATAAGAATCAACAAGATCATGGTTTCTTTATTAAGTGCTCTTCAAAAGATATAACTAGTAGTCATAGCTAAAAAAGAAACCTAAGACTGATGATTTTTTAAGTGATTTTGATAATTTAACAAGATTCACTTAACAAATAACATTGAAAATATTTCTTGTTTGAATATATTGGAATGCTCACTCTGGAATTTAAGTGCAAAAAAAGTGCTTATTTAGGAAAAACTGTTAAGAATACTTGCACTAGAGTAGAAGTATCCAAATTTTATGCATATTAGCATTCCTTTTTTGTTATTGCAGTCTTTTTATAGGTGTACAAATATTTATTAAAATATAATATGTAACCTAGGATAGTATTTATAAGTTACTTATAACTTTAGAAAATGCTGCATTTGGAGGATCATTTGTACTAAAAATAATTAAAATAGATTCAGATTACTGACATAAATAATGTTACTAATTTAATCATTCTGAATTATCAAAAAGTTGTGAAATCCAATAAAGGAAATGATCATGTGATTGTCATTTGTATAAAATGTAATATTGTAATTATGATTACTGGAATGACAATTGTATCTGTCCATAATTAAGAATAATAATCACCTTCTACTAGAATAATTTTCTCCTTCTTAAGAATAATTTTCACCTTCTACTAGACAGTAAGAAGAGCACAAAATTTTCATTATTTATTAAATGTCAAATATATGGATAAAGTTGCTTCTATTTCTGCTATTTATGTATATGAAAATAAACTACAGAAAGGTCTAGCCTTGTATGTAAAACCTTTTATTTTGTACACATAATAATGTTTTTGTCTCTGTTTAAATTCACTTCTTTTCACATTATATAATTCTATTAAAGAATAAGAAAGTATTATTTTTACTTTTGAATATGATTAAAAATTTTATGTAATTGACAAAATGCTGGATTTTTTCAACTGTTTAATTTTAAAGATAACATTCTATTGCATGGTTCCTATCTAAATCAGACTGGGATGATGTAATTTGTTGTTACTGTTGTAATTATTTTTTATCATCTATGTGCAAATGCAACAATTTACATCAAAAACTTGAAATTTCATATTTTAACATTTAATTACACAAATATAGCTTGCTTTGATTTCTAATCAATTAAAATTTTTAGGTGTAAACAAAAGGTATTGTATTTGGAAAATTATAATATTGATAAATAATTTGATATAAGACTTCTTTTATATTTTTCGATGATAAATTCAATTAGATCCAGAATGAGAGGGCAACAGAGTCATTTGGACTTGTTCCAGAACTAGAAAGCCCCACAATTTGCTTTTTATGTATGAAAATATTTAAAAATGACCTACGAGAGATCTTAATCTCAACAGTAAATGGAGAAATTGTTGATTTCCATAGGTACAAATTATGTTCATATATGAACATGTTAATTATTTAAACAGTATCCTTTACAAATGAAATCATAGGCAGCTTTCCATATTTAAGTATGATAAATATGTATTGTAACGTGTTAACTCTATTATGCATTATTTACGAAACAAATTAAAGTAAAATTTAAGAATAAGTTTTGGCAAAAACTGCTTAATTATTTAAGTCCATTTTAAAATGAACAAAAAAAAAAAAATGAGGGTTCATTAAATATGGCATAGAGATCATATATAGTGGCTTATAGTTTTTATTGAATTTTATAAAAATTCATTAATTAGGAACAAAGTTATCAATGAGGATTCAAACATACAAAGCATAGTGATAACTTATACTCGAACAGAAGTAATTAAATTATACAGTATACGTAACTTTCTGGACTAAAAAAAATGTTGGAATTTGTATAAAAAATGTTATTTGGTTAGCATTATCTTATCATCCACTAGTGACAAAATTTTTACTAAATAGCAGTACTGAATAGCAATGTTTAGGAGAGCTTGGTTAAAAATTTCAAAATTATATATGCAAGGATCTTACTATTCAATTAAAAATATACCAGTTTAATTTTCTTATTTAAAAATAATTAAACAAACTTAAACTGAAATTTTATTTTAATGTTATGATTAAAGAAATTATATTTCAAATATAATTTTTGACATTATTAAACATTTATACAATCTTTACAAATCAGTTTTGAACTGAATAAAATATTCTAAATACTCTTTCATCAATATTAAAAATAAAAATACAAGTCTTAAAAAAAAAAATCATAAGACACATAGGTACCTTTAAGATGAATCTTACATAAAATGAGGATAGTGATGAGGTAGAACACAAACTACTGTTGTATATTCAATGAAATATAACATACTACAGTACTGATGTGGAAATGAAATTTTTATTTCTTCCCAATTTTCTGTTGTTTCTTAGGAGGTGTCCATCTAAGACATGATGTATCTACTGTTAACCGAGGTTTTTTATATTGGGCACTGCGTAAATGTTCTTCCACTAATTTTGGAGTTACACAAATAACATGCTGTCCTTTCCAATATTTGACCATATTTAAACTTTGTAAGGTACTGATGATATCTCCTTGGCTGATACTTGTCATTTGACTTTTAAATAATTAAATTTGAAACAATTATAATTATTTTTATGACAAATATAATGCATATGATATAAAAAATTAGCAAATATGGTATCATTTTGCTTCAAATAAAATGAAAACTTACCTTAAATCTTTTATTGTTAAGGTTCCCCGAAAATCTCTTAAAATTTCCAATAAAACCCAGGACCAATAACTGCGATAACTCAACTTTCCCAAATCAGATAATGGTTTTTCTGGTGATCCAACTGAATGCTCAAATTTTGACAATTCATAACCTGAAAAAGAAAATCAATTTAAATTACTAATACTATAAAAAAAAGTATCATCATACATCTACATATAAAATTATAAGATTACACACTGAATGCAATCAGAAATTTCCCATATCCTTTTCGTTGATAAGGAGGTAATGTTAAAATGCAAGCAACATTGTTTCCATCAGGAGACTCTTTCTCTTTGGAAAAATACCCAACTAGATGTGCTCCATGTTTATCTACTTCACACAAAATATAAAAGATGAAAGGTTCAACATCAAAATACAAAGTTTTGTGATCAAGAAACAGTTTGGCAAGTAAACATAAATTTTGGCAATATATCTGTAAAAAAAATAAGATATGATTCTTTTAACAAAGTTAAGTTAAAATATGAAGATGAATCAGAATTTTTTCATTATGTATCTTTTAGAAATTTGAATAAACAATTCAAAAATAGAGTAAATTAAAAAAAAAAGAAGCTTAAGAAGAACCAATAGCATTTAATAAATTCTATATTCAAAAAGCACTTTCGAGTGAAATCATTTTCAGTTCTATAAACAGAAAATAATACAGAACATATATAACAGAATAAATATAATGGAAATATATTATGAAATAATTAAAATTTAAAAGAAAAATTGAAAATATGATGAATAAAATATATTACTATATATAAAAAGAAACTACAATAAAAAGCTAAAATTAATAATATATAAATAAAAATATAAATGGTTGCAATTAATAATAAAACATAATTATAGCATTAAAGAATTTAAATACTGAACAGCATCTTTGCATTTGATGATATTTTCAATGAATCTATAATGAGGGAGTACCACTTTGTTTTTCAGTGTTATCAATTATATGTGCTTTGGGTTGTTTTAAATTCTGAATAATTAACAGAGATAAAGTGGATAAGCTATAGATATAATTGACTGTACTGTTTACTTTAAGAGAAAATCATATCCACTTAAAAAAAAAAATAAAAAATAAGAGAACACAAACTACCAGATGTATTATTTTTTTTTATTAAAGCAATTTTTGAATGACTAAACACACCAACTTTAAGTTATTGGTCCAAATACAACACTGTTGACAAGAACGGATGTGATAAAAATATCTCGTATTTGAACATTAAGTTCAACTAATTGGATAGACTTTAAAGTCAAGTTGAAGTTGAAAATAAAGATCATTGCCTACAAGGTGGTTGTGTTGACTAAATACATATTTAAATTTCTTCCTAAAAATAATTTAATTGGTGGTGTTCAAATAAGGACAAAATGATATTCAATCATTCAGAAAGTACTAAAAAAAACAAGAATAAGCAATTGTATAGTTGGTCTTCTCTGTGTTTTCTGTTAAAAATATAAATAATCTTTGCCTAAAAAGAAATCGTACAGCCTATTTTAGTTATTCCATCAATTACACTCATGGTTTTATATTATTATATATGCTATTCTTTTTCACTTGTATATGATTTTGATCAAAACTATTCTTTCAAATATGGAATTTATTAAATACCATTGGTTCTGTCTAATATTTTTTCTTTTATCTATATTCAATTAAACCTAATTTCTTATGAATAAATGTGAATTTTTATAAATATGGCTATAACAAAACTTTATAATTAGTGTTATAGACTAGTATTATAATTTATATTATATTATAACCTCTTATAATATTAGTAAAGTTTAAAGTATTAAGTGTGTTTGAAATAAGGAAGTCATTTCAAATAATACAAATCAATTTAATGGAGAAGCAAAAAGGGTTAATTACAAACAAACAAACACACACACACTTACTTTTGGCTCTTTCCATTCCTGAATGGAATAAAAGGGAATATGATTTAAATTTGACAATCTATCAGAATGATAACAGGTGTAAATATTATCTTGGTTTGAATAAAAATTCATATATTTATTGGGGACCCTCTCAGAACCAAGTTTATTGAAAATGAATGATATTGGTTCAATATTATTGACATACTAAGAGAGAAGATATTTTCATATTTTGGGGCAATATCTCACATATACAGCTAGTTCTCGACTTACGACCACGATCAGTTCCGACAGACCGGTCGTAACATGATTTGGTCGTAAGTTGAGTAGGCTCTATGTACACTGTACAATAATGTGAATTTATGTTATAAACTCACATTATCGACTTCATATTCAACTTTACGATTGTGGTCGTAAAGTCGAATGGTCGTAAGTTGCATAGGTCGTAAGTCGAGAACTAGCTGTATAGTTTTCTTTGGATATTATCTTCACTAGTCTGGATATATCACATATATCATCAGTTCTCTGATAAATATATTTTAGGAAGGCCTTTTTGCCTTTCTAATGGCTTTATTATAACAAGTGAGAGCACTTCTGTATGTGTCTCATTCATCTGTCCTTTTAACTTTATTAAACTCCTCCTAACACTGAGTCAAGATTGCCAAACTGTTTATTCTATCAAGGAATCTTCCTTGATGAGCCAACAGTCTTGACTGGATAGTTTTGATAATAGGACAAGAGAATTGCCTGTTGAATCTATTTGTCATCTCTAAATTCACCAACGAACAAAACTGTTTTGAATAACACAAAAATTAAAGTTAAGATCCTCTTTATAAGAAGCCCAGTTAGTTTTCCTTGGATCTATCTGAGTGGGTACTATACCTGAATCAAATATATCTATGATCTGAAGCAGATGGCTCATTACATAAATGCTCAATCTTCAATTAGATCAAAAACATTTGTTGTCAGTAACATTAGATCAATGACCTTTTTTAACAATACAGATAAGTTCATTGCCCTTATTTAAAACAAAAAGATTAATACAGTGATACCTCTCTATGTTGGACGCATTTGTTCCTTCAAAATGTGTTCAACATAGAGAGACTCATAAAATTAAATTTTTTTTTTAAACATACTAAACACTAAATTTTCATGGCAATGCAAATCTTTATTCAAATCAAACTGAAAATATAGAACTGTGAACTAGGAGCACTATCGAGCAATAGAATATGTTTTTAAAAACGTATTCTATTGCTCGATAGTGCTCCTAATTCACAGTTCTATATTCAAGATTACAGAGCAGTAACCATTTGTTTTTTAGTCAAACTGAAAATCTTTATTATTTTAAATGAAACTCAAAAATGACAAATAAACACTGCAATCTGTCAATGCTTTCAACATCTGAACTATTTATTTTAAAAGAAATCTGTATGTAGAATATGCCTTTTATTTATTTAACTTACACTTCATCCACACATTTTCAATTTTTTTTAGAGTACACTTTGAGTGAAGTCATTACTTTTGGTCTAATGTCAATTTGTTTCATTTTCTTTTACTGCTTTTTAACATCATTCAAAGCACAGCTTATTCACAGCAAGAAAAGAAACAGCACTCAATTCTCAAAGAATGAAAAAGTAAGAAATAAACTAAACTAAAACTAGCCAAATTATAGCTCAAATATTTTTGATGATACAGTACTGTAATAAAATACTCTGGCTATAATTTGACTTTGGTTTGATTTTCTCGATGCCCAGTGTTCATATTTACAATAATAAGTAAACTATGCATTTATGAATCATCAGTAACCATTTGATTGTGTAATCACACAATCAGATAGTTGCTGTTCATCAATGTTATATGTTCCTCTTTCACTAATTCCTTTAGTTAGTCTTCTATACCTAAATGAAATTTAAGATCTTATTTCAGCCAATAATCAAAAAGTGTCCATCTTATTATAAAGAGTTATCCAAGATCGAGAGTGTCCAGGATATAGAGGTTTAGACATATAGTAAAATATAGGCTTTTTCTCTGGTTCCAGGAAAAGTGGTTTAACTTAGACAGGCTCCAACATACAGTAGTGTCCAACTTGACAGATTTTACTGTACTTACTAAAAATTCCAGCAAATGCTCATCTCTTTGATTGATGTCCTTGCTTCCTGAAACTATGTAATGAGAATTAGCATCAACATCAACCAATAATCAAACTGATTTTATTGACAGAACTCTACTAAATTCATAAAAGTTATGATTGGTGAAAGTTTGTCCTAATCATAAGGAAAATATTCAGAACAAACAAAATAAGCTCTCTGCTTGCACAGTTTCGTTCAAGTTTTATCCATAAGGTTGGTACATGTATAGACAGAAATCCGAAATGGGTAAAACATTTATATTATCTTTGGAAAAGATACGAGTCCAAGGACGATTTTCAGAGGTAAAAGTACATACTTGCCTCCCTTATGTTAAACTTTCATATTTGGTCCTTATAATGCCAAGGCTCTTGAATATGATAGGGTCATAACAGCTTCTGAGCCTCCAATCCAAGAGGGAAAAAGTACTCTAAAATGCTGGAGATTGATTTATACCAAGCCAGATCCATGATACTACTAGGTGCCTCTAAGTGGTGTATCTGAAAGCTCAACAGAACCCTCAATCCCAACCCATATTATTGGTTGGGTCATTGAAAATTTTGACTGAAATAAACATTGAAAATAGTATTCATACATGCTGCTCAGAATTAGGATCCAAGAATAACTTAAAGGACTCTTGGATCTATCTCAGTAGAGTATAACTCTGGCTGAAAGCACAGAATCCTGGTTAGAGGTCCGCTATTCTTAAAAGGAAGAATAGAACTCACAAATGCAGTCATTTTATTGACACTAGAGATGACAGCAGATGACCAAATTAATTTCCTAATTAGATATACCTAATTAGGAAATGTCTCCCAATACTTGAAAGCCTCTAGTACTATTACTTTTCCTTCCATCTTTTTACAATTCCTTCTCTCTATTACTTTCATCTATTTCCTTCCTTCCTACTTTTATCTATTCCTTCCATCTTATTCCTTTCTTCATTTTGTTCTCTTTACAACAAATGGTAGATTTTTACATCAAAAATTAATTTTATAATTGTAATTTGCATGATCATTAAGATAATAACTAAAAGTTGAAGTATTTCATTTATTTATAAGTAAAAAAATATCCAAAAAGATGGATCACTCAAGGAATTACCATCCACACAGATTTGTTTTTAAGAAACATACAGATCTAAAAAACTGGAGAAAGAAACACAGTCAGCAGCTGATTATCCTTAAATCAGGTGGGTGGCTAAATATAACAAGGTTTTTAGCCTGGTGCATTGAAGGAATCATTCATGATTCCTTTGAGGCACCAGGCTAAAACCTTGTTGTAGCCTGGTTGTTGCTGGCTAAAACTTCATATCTTTTGCTACCTTAGTACCACTCAAACATCAGCACAATACTTCACTCCTTGGTAGAATCAGATATCCTTTAGCCAGGAGAAAGAACTCAAAACTGAGATTCTTATCTCTGTTACCCCTTCTCTGACAAGGATACATAATTGATGATATAAAGAGCTGTATCTATATATTGAAAGTATATAAAAATTTTCTTTAAGACCAATGGTTCTAAAGAAAAATTTTTATATGGCTGCATTATTCTGAAATTTTGTGATATTCATAGGATGGAATGTGGTAAAGCATTTCCTGTCCATCTAAAGAACATATTCAATTGCTGGCCACACATTTTTAGATTTTCCAGGAAAGAACTAAGATCAACCCATTAAAGTCCATTTTTCAATCTTTTGGTTGGCTAAACCATGATGAGCTCTGACATCAATATCATCTATATATCTGGTGGGACTTAATAACCTGATTGAACTAACATAATTCAACTTTAATGTAATAAAAAGTGATAATTTTTTTAAAATAAGTAGAAATAATAAATTTTTTATCCAATCATTTGATTTCACTGAAAAATAATTAAAGTTAGTAAAATACAGAAACCTGCCCAGCTTATAACCATTCATATTTATAATGGTGATGTAACTAGTAAATTCTGTGATTAGTCAATGCAATTCACATACAAGATCATATGCAATGATTTGATAAATGAAAAGCATTATTTTTGTATTTGTTAAGTTTATTAAATAAATTGGTGTGTAATAATAAATACAGTAATGGGCATCTATAAATTTTGGGTATTTCCAACTTCTGACCATTTTGATGTATGACTATGGGTTCTAATTAAATCCTATTGTTAGTAGAAGACTTAGCATATCATAAATCTTTTCAAACATCTATAATGTCATATGTTTGTGACAAATAGTTTCAGTGATGTATTTTAATGTTTTGTATGAGTGCATTTCTTTAATGAGATACTTTTATCCTCAAAAAATTAATAGATATGTATCTTGTATAAGGAATAACACTAAAATTTGAATGCTTGATTAAGTTTCATTCTTGAGATATTTTATAGACAAACTTTCAGATAAAGTAAATGCATGTGATTAATTTTTTATTTAAAAAAATGGTTTAAAAATATCTGAAGATAGACATAAGAAACCTTGAAAATCACAATTAAAAATAAATTTGCATGTTTGTCAGTTTTGTTAAGTGAATATTTATTTATGTATTTAAAATTCAGTTATAAAATAGTGTTTTATTTATAAAAGTTATATTAAATGATGATTAATATTTGTGAGAAGAATTTTAGAATTATCAATTTCCAATAGCAAATATTAGTTGCAATCAATTATGCTTATTTCAAGCATTTCAAAAGTAATTAAGTCTTCAGAATACTTTCTCCAAGATGATAATAGATCTCCTCTAAGAGTATTTAGAATGCTTTTATAGTTAGAAGATAAGGATGATGATTCAGAGATTTATTCAATTTATAAACTTTGTCATTTATGAAATTCTGCAAATAAAAGGTAAATGCATTCAGAAAATTCAAGTATTTGAAATTTTAGAAAGAAAAAAATTTTGTTTTTAAATGATTATTTTAATTTCTTAAATTTAAATTTTTAAACAAAATTTATTAAAGTTGATTATAGTAAACTCCTAATTAACTGGGTTCTATGGGATCAGACTTCAGGCTAGATAAACAAATAGTTAATCCAAAAACATATGAAAAATACTATTTATAGTGTTATAAATTAAATAAAAATTGTGTGTGTTGTGTATAAATATTTATTAAACATTTATTTAGATTAAATATCAGTAATTTTCATTTGTTTTTTTGAAACAAAATCATACTATTTTTTCATATCCCCTGGAGTTATACAATAGGTGGAACCAGGAAGAACAACATAAGTTGAAAATTATATAAGTCAGGATATCTAAAGATTCCCAAATTTAATTTCAGATACATATGTATTAAATTCTTAACTGGCTCTTTATTACTAAGAAAACAACAAATTATGAAAGTTTATAATATGTAGTTGTAATTAAAGACTCTTAATCAACAAATCAGCAAATAAAATATGTACATACATATATATGTACTATGTAATTGTGAAAAAATAAATTGGCAAGGGGACAGGATGAGAAGTTACATATCACCAAATTTACATAAGTTGGGGTATTACTGTATATCAATAACAGATAAATTATCTTGCTGTTTGATGTATCTTATCACAGTTTCGAGCACTTTCTTTCCTTTTGAATGACTGATTCTTTATTCATTTTTATTCTTGCTCATAGCTTGATGAAAATATAACCAATTAAAGCAAGACCAGATAAGAGGGAGTCTACTGAATTTATTAAAATTATTAATATTGATGATTAAATTATTTAAATTTTTTATTTAGAATAATGACTGAAAGAGATGAAAATGTTGCTGTTATCGACTTAAATGAAAGAAATGGTGAGAACTTAATTTATAAATATTTGAGATAAAATGTTTTAATTAATTCATAAAAAATAGATATTAATTTAGAACTAAATTTTTAGCATTAGTTCCATATAAAATTGAAACTACAGTATAATAGATGCAATTAAATATAAGCACTGCCTTAAGTATATATGTAAAATGATAACATTCCAAGCACTCAGCACTAATGAACAATATAATAAACTTCTTAAAACTATATTTTATTTTTTCAGAAGCACTTTCGGCTATTCCGCCATCGTCAGCTTCTACAACATACATTCTAAAGTTCTAGAACATTAAATTTTAAACTTTAAATTTCCTGCATACAAAAATATTATTTCTAATTACATAAATTTTCTTCTGCTTAGTTTCTTTACATAATAATTCTTTTGAAATTTATTAATACTAAGGATAAATAATGTTTTTATAAATATTAAATCTATAAACCATTTCTTATTTGCTTATTATTTGACTGTGCTAGTTTAGATAATTGTAGTTCGGTGTTTCTCTATCTCTTAAGCAAAAACTTCCAAGGCTTAGGGAGTTCTTCAACCTCTCTATCATTTATCACTTCTTTATTCTTTCTGCTTCTTGCGATCTGTAAATTTTCTGCTACTGCTAATTCTATCTTGTTTGTCATTTGTTTTACTACCTTCGCTTCATTCCAGTTTATGCTAATGTTAGAATGGAGGAACATAAAAGAAACATTAGGACAAGCAACCTAACCATAGCGCTGGCGACAAAAGCTTATCAAAACAACATTAACAAATTGATACGTGATAGCCATGTATGATTTTAACAACTTATATCCCTCTCTGCGGTTAGAACCGACTTGTTCGAACTTTTATAGATTTATGATGCAGAACCTTCACAACGCACATGAAATAGCACACCTCCTAAGGGAGTTGGCAGATCTTTTATGCTATAGATCTTATTTTACCTTCAGAGGTAACTTTTACCAGCAGACCCATGGTGTTCCCATAGGCAGCCCCTTAGCGGGCCCACTGGCGGAGATTGTCTTGTGTGATCTAGAGAGCAAAGTCTTACCAACCTTTAAGCCTCATTTGAAATTTTACATTAGGTACGTCGACGACATTTTAACTGTCTGGGACACCAAGAATAACCTACAAACCCTCAAAGAAGCGTTGACCCAGGACCAATACGGTGTAACCCTTAGGCCAGAACAACTTAGCATGGAACAAATACACTATTTGGACATAAATATTACTGTCAAGAGTGGTCAGTTAAGAACCTCTGTATATAGAAAACCG
>WUQG02436812.1:0-13899 GCA_011317285.2 Androctonus mauritanicus
GAGTTTTTATAATGCATTTTAATATGGATGATTCGGGACCAGCCCATTTTGATAACATTAAACGTTTGATAACAATAATAGATTACAATAAGTGGCTTCTACTGTATTAAAAGTTTTAGTTTAATCTTGAATTAAGATGAGTTTTTATATATGTAAATAATCAATATTATAATTTAATCATTAAATAATGAGAGATTGATGCTGTTAAAAATTTTTTCCAATTAAAAAATAAAAATTCCATTTCTTAATTCCAAACTAATATTACAAAGAGTAATTGTTAGTTAAAAATATTTTGATGAAATCTGTTCTTTATTGATTTTCAAATTCTATATGAATTCAAATCTATATACACAGTATAATTCGTTATCTTGCGATTCAGAATATTCAGAGAAAATGATTGATTGTGTTTAGGAAAAAAATTATAAAATTGTGTAACATGTTAATTATCAGCCAGAACATTATTACAATGCAAGTTCTTGTGCAAAGTGATTTAATTTACCATCATTAGTCATCTTAGTTTCAGAATAATTATTTTATATTTGGAATCTGAATTTAATTTTTTTATTGATCAAAAAATGTAAAGTGAAAATTTTGATGTATGATTTTTAATCCTGTGAATCAAAGTTATGAATATTTATTAATTTTTACTAATATGAAAATATGAATAAAAAACAACTTTAATAATAATTTATATTATTCCAAACCAATTAAAAAATATAATTTTGGAAATTAAATTTGCAGATTTTTAGATTATAAAAGCCTGCTGAATAGTAATGCCTCTTTTTTTTTTTTTTTTTTTTTTTATTTGAAAACTGATATAGTTATTTGAAAAAAACAAAAACAGGTAACTTTCTACAATTTTCTTTATTCTTTATCTGTATAATTATTTCTCCACATAATCGCTCTGGCAATCAATGCATTTCTGCCAATGGGAAACCAGTTTCTTAATACTCTCACTCTGCACTAGAATTGTTTATTTAGACAATATAATCATAGTCTCACTTCTCTCTTCATTGCTTCATCAGAATCAAAGTGAAGTCCTTGCAGGTGTTATTTTAAATTTTGGGAATAGATGAAAATCTGATGAAGCCAGATCAGAACTGTATAGAGGATGATCTATGATATGTGAAACCAAAATATTGAATATCTCCAGTTGTCATTTCACTGGTGTATGGTCAGGATTGTCATGCTGAAGGAGAGGCTGCTCCATGTGTGGACAAATTCTTTGAATTTGTGCTTTCAGTTTTCTGAGAGTTATACAGTGCCTTTCAGAATTTATGTTAGTGCTACTGGCACTACCATAAATTCCACATCTTGAATATCCCAGAAGACTATGAGCATGAGTTTGCCTGCTGCTGATAGTCTTGGACTTTTTAATAGCTGTCATTATCTGATGAATATCAGAGGCACATTTTCTGCAGTTAGAAACTCTCTTGCTGCACATAGCTTAAGACATACTGACATAGTATTATATGCTGCCATATTTTTGGCTATAACTTTGAGTTCTCTAGCAGAAGTAGTCTAAAATTTGCATCAGTGAAGCAGGAAAGTTTTATGAATAGAATGCATGATAGCTAGTACTCCAATATATGTTTTAAAAAAAATTAGGAGTTATTCTTTTTAGCACAACAGAAGCAGTGGGAATTTGTAACTCTTATAGATATCTAGAAATTGCATTTGAATTTGAAAAGAATAAATGAATAATAACTGAAAGAAATTTCATAGTAATTATTTAATTATTAGTTTGTGTATTATGGAAGCTATTATATTCTTACGTATTGTACTAAGCTGCAGTGTATAACTGATTGTAATAAAATTGATTTCTTGTTCTAATTAAAAAACTGTCCTTTCCTTCCAGCAATAGACAACAATGAATTAACATACTCAAATTCTGCACTAAAAGTATCTGCTTAACATATATCTCCATGCATTTTCCTGCATTTTGTATTAGAAATACCTGATATGACTAAACAGATTTTTGAACTCAGCATTGTGGAATTTATAAAAAGGAATGTATTGAAATAAAATAATTAAATATTTTATCTTCATATTTATTTACTTTTGTAAACAATAAATTTATAGTTCTATACTATTAGAACTTTCTTCCAAAGACTATAATAAAATTAAGAAATATTTTATTAACATTTTTTAAATATACAAAACGTTGTATGAAATAATATATTAAATAAATGAAAATATGACTGATTAAGCATTTTTATTGTATTTCTTCTAATATTAGAAATGGCATTTTTGTTCTGTGACAATAATATATATATATAGATTTTTGTATTAATAAATAAAAATAATTGCTCAGAAATTAGTAATTTTCATAAGTTTAAAAATATTTTGTCAATATTCTTATCAAATGAGGGAAAAAATAAATAGTACCACAAGGCTTCTCATTTAGAAGAACTGAGTTCCATACTTGCAGGCTCTTTAAGAAAATATCTGGCTTGATCTGTTAATTTCCATTCTTCATCTATTTGGCTGACTTGACTTGTGAATATGGACAGTTTGCTATAGGTTTGAATACTCTGTTCTTAGTAAACAATAATTAAAGAAAAGATAATAAAATAAAAAAATTATCAGTTTGATTTTAAATTGAAAAAATTGATGATAATTTGAAATAAACTTTAAAACTGTTATTTAATATTCATAAAACATTAGTTTTTGATCCAATCAAAAATTATTAGTCCATTTGATGAGAGATCAATCTTATCTTTTTTCGTTATCACAGAATCCAATAATAATAATAATAACAACTTAGTTCTCAAAAAATAGCACTATACGCAAGTAATTTTTTTATTCCGTAATACGGAATAAAACAGTTACTTGTGTATAATGCTATTTTTTGAGTACTAAGTTATATGAAAGCAAGTACTTTAACCTATGATATTGTAAAAATAATAATAATAATAATAGAATAAAAATCCTATTAATAAATTTTTAAATGATTACTTATCGTTTTTTGTGTATAATTCTCAAAACTTTCCCAATATCTGATCCTATTCTGACTTTATAATTATTTTATATAAGAATAATCTTTTTATAGTATATTAAAAATATTCCATTAATGCCAAGAACATGATCAAAGCAGCTCATGGAGCACTAGTATTGCCCTTGTTGACAAGTACTATAAATGCAATTAAAATAAAAAGCTGCAAATATCTTTATCATTTTATAATGTTTAAGCCTAAAAACACTGTTAAGAATCTAAAATTTTTTCTTGTTTGTTTTTAAAGTAATTTTTTAAATGAGTTGCAAAATTTTTGTGTACTACAAAAAAAAATTGCAACTAGTGTTAAACATGGGAAAAATTTTTTTAATATATGCTTTGATGGTATAAATTATGTAATGAATAATTTCAGTACAGATTTTTTTTTAACTGATAATAGTTCAAATGTAACAATCTTTTGGGAATAATAATTGATTAACTTTTTATATGAATATAAATTGTATTTATAATTAGGTCAACATTTTTAAATTTTAAAATAGTCAAAAAGTATTAGCAATAATTTTCTCTTTTCAGACTATTAATTCTTAAGAAAGTAGTTAAATTAAGATCAAAGTTTAAGTATTATCTGTGACATAATTTAGGCACTTGAACTTATTGAGAATTTATATATATAGAGAGAGAAATATTTTGAGTTTTTAAATTTTTTCACATAAAATTTAAAAATTAGCCAAAATATCATTTTTAAAATAAAAATCAGAAATTTTTGTCGAATATTATCATAAAGATTCCTTTACTATACATATAGATATATTATCTGATCCTCACCAAGTATTATTTAAATCATGTCAAGGTAAAGAAGGAGATTGTAATAAACCAATTGTTCCTTACAATGATCATGTTACCTGCCTCTATCATGCACATCTTAAATCCCTTCCAATTGGAAAAAGTCACAATGTGGTAAAAATAAAAACAATATTAAATATCTATTGATTAAAATAATTATTTTAGCAATTGTTATTATTTTTAAATTATTATTTGTCATTTCAGAGTAATATTACTCAAAATCATGAAATTTCCCCTATGGAAACAGATGGACTTTCTTTAGAACCAGAACATTTTCAATCTATGGATGACATTGCATCTCTCGGCTTAGATGTTGTGCAGCCAGGTTCATTATTTGGACTAAATCAGGTAAATTTATTAAAAATGAAATCTGTAGCATGAATATTTTCCGACAGTTACGTGATCCAAAAATTAAACAATTGTTTATAAACTTTCAGTTTGGAGATCCTGGGGAATCTACGGATTCTGCTCTCTCAGGGGACAATGCTGGAGATCTCATTCAACCTCTTTCACTAAATTCATCAGACATTCTTGGCACAGAGAGGAAGCAGTTGGATCAAGAAGTGGACAAATAACAGTCTCCAGTATCAAAAACATCAATTAAAAATATTTAACTAACCAAAATGCTGCAACTGTCTATTTGTATTATAATTTTGTTAGAGTAGCATTTCTTTAAAAAAAAAAAAAATACTCAGATAAAAAAGAAGTGTAAATTTTTGCATTAAAAATGTTCGCATTTGGTTATAAATTTTGTTTAGATTTTTTTTATTTAAAAAAAAAAACACACACACATTCTGGAATTTTATATAACATGAGAGCAAGATTAAGAATAATTTTTAAATAAGCCAAAATAGCTAGGGTAAATTTTCAATAATTTTGAGTTAATTTATTTTTTTAAAATTAAGGCAAATTTTACCATATTTACCGTGTCCGTCCGAAAAACAAGAAATGCTGACATTATAAAAATGTCAATAATAAATTTGCATTTTAATTCCCTGTTTTTATTAAAATATAAATTATTAGTCAAAATAGGTTTAAAAATGCATGAAAATATTTTATGCTGTGTAGCAAAAAATAAAATTTTATAATTCGGTTAATAAAATTTTATGATAAACTTATTTAAAAAACCGAAAATTTCGTTTTAAATGGAGAAATTTCAAAAAGGGAAGTGAAATTTTGCAATAATTCCACTGTGACGTCACATCCGGGTAGTCCAGTAAATCGATTGACAAATGTCTAAAGGCTATTGAGGACGAACCAACAAAAGGAAGAAATGAGGTAGGTTACAAAAGAATTGAATAGTAAGCGAATTGGTAATATTTGACGACGATTGTTCCTCTGCCATACACCGAATGTTTGTTGGAAAACCTTATTTTCATTTTGTGTTTTGAGAAACGTAATTTTACATCTTTACTAGAAATTTCCTAGTAGAAGTGGAATACGTCCATTCTCAGTATACGGTATATTAGGTATACAGCGTGAAAGGTCACCTTTCGAACTGTATACCGTATAGTGATCGTTTCATCGGCACGTACGTGAATTTTACGTTGAAAATATTGTGTTCAGTTAATTAGAAAGCTAATTCTTTTTTCAATTGTTAAACTCGCGATTATATATAATAAAAACAGTAAATAGTAAAGAATGATTGCATGTATTACAAATGCTGGATTGGTGATTTATTACCAGAAAACTTATTTTAAATTCTATTTATAAATTTTCCTAAATAAACTATATAGTTTATAAATCGAGCAAATGTAATCTCTTCATGCTTTGTTTTTTTTTAAATAGAGATTTGGGATGATACACCTGATTCTCAAACTGGAATGTGTTCTATGAAAACGTACTGGATAAAGAATGAGAAATCGAATATTTGAAACAGCGAATATCGCATCTGTCTACAAATAATTTTTAGATAAAATTTTATTTACTGAATTCATTTTTTTTTTTTTTTCTATTGGATAAATATTTGAGGGCAATTTAATGTATTAATATAACTATGAATCAGTAGGTTGCGCTTGTAATTATTGAAACGTGTCTATTTAACTATTTAAGTTGGTTATTAACGGAATAAATTGTCAAATAAAAATCAAATCGATGAGATTTGTTAATATATAACAAAATTTACCCAAGTTTAGAAATTCGTAAAAATTTCCGAAGATGACATACAATATAAATGTTGTTCGTATTATTCTTCGTAATGATCACGTATGATAATAGATGGCGTGACTTGCATTTAACTGTAAATTTAGATATAAACAAGATCAAAATCATAAAAGATGCAGAGAGAAATTATCTGTTTATTTTCGCTTGTGATAAATTATTTCCTATTTAAAAAATTCATCGAGTCAATTAAATTCTGTGGTCTCATTAAATTAATAACTTTATACATTAAAGATGTGATGCTGATTAGTTAATGAGTCTTTAAGTGCTGCCATCTGTCGATACAAATGTTACAGAAATATATTTGATTTTATATGTACTAAATGTTTTAAATATACGTAAGTATAAATTAAAGTCCATATGTTTAAAATTTTCATATAATATCTGATTTTGATTATAAAATACTCTCGTAATTTCGTAACTCCTAAAATGATTGTTTAAAAAAAAAAATGATAACGATATAATTAGTTAGGAAAAATTGATATCAATCTCTTTGCCAGCATGCCTTGTATGATAAATTGTCGACAGAATTTTGAACGGTTGTAAATTTTATAATAATAAAAATAGGTACTGTAATTTGTCAATGCTAAAAGAAAAACTTTTTTCAGTTCCGAAAATGAATCATTCATCAAAAATCCTCACATTCCTGAAATGACTGAAGATGTCCTGTATCATTTGTCATTAAGCTCTGGTACTCATGATTTGCAAGAAATGTTTGGTGATGTCAAGGTATTAATATATTCTCATTATGATATTTATTTATTAATATAAGAAATATTTTAAAATAATAATACAGAAACATTACAATATAAAGTTTTCAAAACAGTTTTGATGCATGTTTAATTTATGATTATTCATTTCTTTTGTTAAAAAATTAAGTTATGCATTTATTGTATATGACAAAGTAAATTTTGAATTTTTTCTTTTGTAATTTCACAGTTTGTTTGCATGGGTGGAACACCTAGAAGAATGGAAAGCTTTGCACATTACATAAGAAATGAGCTGAATATTAAGTTACCAACAGGAGCCGACTTGTATGACATCAGCAGATATTCTTATAGATATTCCATGTTTAAAATTGGACCTGTTTTGACAATAAGTGTGAGTTGAAAAATTCTGTTAAAAGAATAAATAATTTATGAAATTTTCTGTTTTCATTAATATATTAATCTATAAAGTAATCAATTAATTAGTACTTTTTTTCCAGCATGGAATGGGAATTCCTTCTCTGTCAATACTTTTGCATGAGGTTATCAAATTGTTATATCACGCTAAGTGTAAAGATGTAATTTTCATTCGATTGGGAACTTGTGGAGGAATTGGTAAATTTATATTAAAAATAAAAAATATTCATTAGATAAATTCTATATATTTACCAGAATTTATTATTATTTTATAGGCATTCCTGGTGGAAGTTTAGTTATATCTGAATCTGCTGTTGATGGAATGTTAAAACCCTATTTAGAATTGGTAAGTTTGAAATCATTGAATATTCAAATTTTTATTATTCAAATTATATGTAATGTGTTATATTATTTAATATAACAACAAATAATTTGAATACAGTGTAAATAAAATGTGATTTATTGATATCAAATACTACTTATATGATTTATAAATTGTTTTTCTATAGCATGTATTAGGAAAAATAGTGCAAAGGCCAGCAGTTTTAGATAAAGAGCTTGCTACAGAATTGAAGAGTTTAGTTGAACAATATTTACCTCATTACACATCTGTTATTGGAAAAACTATGTGCACTTACGATTTTTACGAAGGTAAATGCTGTATCATTAAATTGTAATTCATTGGAAACAAATGACAAAATGTCAGTAGACATCATAATTAATGTCATTTTAAATAATGCTTATATTTATTAATTCCAACTGAAAATTGCCCATATTTTACATTTAATCAATCTAATCTGATAAAGTTATCTATTTAGTTAATCCATATTTTTTTCCTTCTAGGTCAAGGTCGACTAGATGGTGCTTTCTGTAGTTACACAGAAAAAGATAAACTTGCTTATTTGAATACTATTCATAAAAAAGGCATCTGCAACATTGAAATGGAATCATTGGCATTTGCAGCAATGTGTACTTATGCTGGAATTAGAGGTAAGATTAAATTTGAATTGCATCATTGTTATTTTACATTTTTCATTTATAAGCAAAATGATTAAAGAGTGCATAAATTGAGATCTCATGATTTATTTATAAGATTTTTATGATGAGAATAAAATCTGTACACACAAAAGTAGGTTAATGCTGTGATTCTAAATATATAAGAAAGCTCATCTTTGTCAATTCACGTTGAAATATCTACTTTAGAATCTAATCTTAATTCAACTAATAATTGTTATTAATGATATTTTACATTAATATCCCTACTTATTAGTGTATGTAATAATAATATTTACTAATAATTACTTCGGAATAACATGTTTTATTACAATCCTGATCACATTTCCTGTTTTAATCTCCATAATCAAATCCCTGACCTTTTGCTTCACCTGCTACTGGGTCAAGGATTATTCAGCAATCAGATGTTTATATTAGTAAGCAAGATTAATTGTATGAATGGCAAACTGCTTAGACTTTGTATGATTTAGGAATAAATTAAAGCTTATGTATTCATAAATAATTTTCATACAGGTGCTGTGGTATGCGTTACACTTCTGGATAGACTAAAGGGGGATCAAGTGGACACTCCTAAGGCTACATTAGAAGAATGGCAACATCGTCCACAAGAACTAGTGGCTATCTTTATCAAAAAACAGCTGGGATTACTTTAAATAAACATTAACAAATGATTATAATATAGAGCCTATTACATATATATATTTAAAAACTGCATATTGTGATTGGTCAGCATTTGCAAAATTTTAGAGTAAATATATTTAATAAAAATTTCATTTCTTAATACTATCTTTTACAAAATAATAAATTTAGATAGTGAAGAAATTAAAAAAATTTTAGGTTTAATAAATGCACAGTCATGTATTACATTATGCATATTATGAAAATATTTTTAAAGAAGTTTGTTTACAAACTGATTAACTTTGATATAAATGTACAGTAAACAAATTGTTGAAATCATTATAAACATTTACTATAACTAAAGTTGTTAATATAATGAAAAAAAGAATTGTTTACATCAAAGTGAAACATATATAGTTTAATAAAGTAACCAAATCAGGGATATTGTTTTTATAAAATATTTATTTATTTTTTATATTTTTTTTTGTTAATCAAATTTTGCTGAATTTGTAAATGCCACTATAGTGAAGTCGTTGTCTTGTTGCTTCACTACTGTTGTTCTATGAAATATTGTTGGTAATAATGACTTGACATTAAAGAGCATTTAAAAATCTGATAAAATCTTTTCATTCCTTAAATATTTTTAAATCAAAATATATACAAACTTATCTATGTTTATAGTTACTATTAGAACCTCGTTCTAATGTAAATATTTTGATATTGTTGATGTTTTACAACTGTTTATATTTAGAATCAGGTAGGCAAAATTTATTTTAAACAATTTTTTAAATGAAATTAAATGCTTTATGCTATTTTCCATCAATGCCGATTGTTAAAATATTTTACTGTATCTTATGAGAAAAATAATTTTAATTAGTGTTCATTTTTCAAGTTTTAAAGCCATGTTAAAATAAATATATATAATAATTTTGTTAATAAGATATCTCACATTATACAGTACTTTCTTTTTAAGTCGTTTTATAAATAGATAATTTTTTTTGTGATATGATATAAACGTCGCGTTTAAGCATCCAAATTATCTTTCTTGAGAGATAAGAATATCTGTAGTCATTAACTAATCATATTCGAGTTACGACTATAGTGTGAGGCCAACAGTGATAAATGACGTCGTCATCCCGGAGATCATTAGTCGTTTAATAAATTTGAAAAATGGAGAGTCGAAGCTGTTTTTTTACATCACAGAAATTGGATAATCGAACTGTTACAGGTTCCGAATACGAAGAGATTGAAAATAGGTAAGGTTATTTTTTAAATTATAAATTTATTTTTTTATTCTGATTCTAAATTCAGACGTGAGATGGCGAGATATATTAGTTTAGTTCATCGATGGTTTTGTTTAAATATGAAATTTTTTTGTTATGGTGTAAATAATTGATTTATATTTAAAATCTAATTAAAATTTATAAAACAAAATAATAATTTATTAAGAAAAATAATAACTTCTGCCTTCTTACGGGATTTCAAAATCATTCTCAAATGTTCTACGCTGTCGCCATCTGTAGAGTAAAAAAAAAGTATACTGATTTGAAATTTAATAATCAAATATTTGTTTTAAAATTTTGATAAGATAAAAATTAAACGAAATAAATTAATTATATTAAAGAAATGAAAATATTGTCAAAAATCCACACATTGCGGAATTATCAGAAGATATTTTATATCACCTTTCCCTAAGCACCAGCACTCATAATTTACGAGAAATGTTCGGCGACGTAAAGGTAATTATCATTTTTAATTATCGGAAGAATAATATGACAACCAAAACAGAAGTAAATTTTTGAATCCTAATTTAACAATAAAGGAATATCTTTTTAAATTATTATTTTTCTGTTCTAGTTCGTCTGTGTTGGAGGAACCACAAAACGTATGGCCGACTTCGCTCAATATATGACGTACGAACTAAATTACAAATTACCACCAGGTACAGCTTTATATGATATTAGCGGAAATTCTTATAGATTCTCTATGTATAAAGTAGGACCCGTTCTGTGCGTCAGCGTAAGTATTATTCGTGAAAAAAATTATATTGATATTTTTGATTAATTATTCTATGCTAATTTTTTTCTTTTAGCACGGAATGGGAACTCCATCCATTTCCATTCTGCTTCACGAACTTATAAAACTTTTGCACTACTCGGAATGCCAGAACGTTACAATTTTAAGATTAGGAACTTGCGGCGGTATTGGTTAGTAGCATTGAATGTACAGTTTTAGATTAAATTCCTTTAATATTCTTACTTATATTTGTAATGTAGGCGTAGGAGGAGGAACCTTAATCATCAGTAACTCTGTAGTTGACGGATTGATGCGTCCTTATCAAGAGGCAGTAAGTTATGTATTTATTTTACCTATATGCCCGTACGTGTTTATTTGTGAAATTTTAAACATTAATTTGTGTCTAACAGATTGTACTAGGCACAAAAATTAAACGGGAAGCCATTTTAGATAGAAAGCTAGCTGCAGATTTGTTAAAATTAGCGAAAATAGAACTTTCCGAATATCCAAGCTGTGTTGGTACTACCATGTGTACGGATGATTTTTATGAGGGTAAGGCAAAAGATTTTTATCTTATATAATGCTAATATATATATATAATATTAAAATTATATATTAACCTAGGCCAAGCTAGATTGGATGGAGCATTCTGTAACTATACTCAAAAAGAAAAATTAGAATACTTACAAAATTTAAGCAAAATGGGTGTAGTCAATATGGAAATGGAATCGCTTGCTTTTGCTGCTATGTGTACGAATGCTGGAATTTCTGGTAAGTTCTTTAAAATGTTTTATAAACCGTTATATAAAAATAAACGAATTATGATAAGATAAATCGTTTAACAGGTGCTGTAATCTGCGTGGCACTGTTGGATAGACTTAAAGGTGATCAGATTATTGCTTCTAAAGAAACGTTGCAAGATTGGCAACTCAGGCCACAGAAATTAGCAGCTCTGTACATTAAAAACAAAATGGAGATGCTTCGTAAACATTAGACTATGGATTCAGCTTTTTTGTTATGCATTTGCCTCGAATTATAATATCTATTTTTTGTTATGAAATATAGATATATCTATGTTTATTTTTTATAATATTATAAAAATATAAATTATTATTATTTTGTTATCATCATTTTTTACATTATTAATAAAATTTTAAAAAATATATTTTTAATTATTGCAATTTCTTTAATAAATATTAAAATTTTAATTATTAAAAATGTGTTTGTTTGATAATTTCCAAAGGAGAACTATGCGATTCATCGAAATTAAACTCTTTTATCATCATTTTAAATTATACGTATTAAATTTACTTTGTAAAATTAGAATAATAATCAAATTTTACAAAATGTTTTGAATATAACACAGCATTTAATTTTTTCTGTAAAATAATAATAATTTCATTAATCATCGACAGATGGCAGAATCGAAAAATTATTTGTCAAATAAAAAAATTTGTAACAATTATTTTATACTTTTACTAACGGAATAACGTTTGTTTTAGTTAATAACATTAATAAATATAATAATAATTGTAAGTTATTTATTTAAAATTCGAAATTCATTCTTATAAGAATGCACTAACCAAAAGATACCTCCCACTTAATGGGCGGAGTTAATTCGAGAAGCGTTCCATCTCTTATTGGTTAAAAGTAATTGACGTAAGATGAAGTTTAAAAATAATGTTTTCATTGTGACGTCACGTTCCATTTAGAACTTTAATTACTTTGTTAAGAGTAATTTTACGGTATTATCTGTTATGTAAGAGTAATCGCAGATAAGTAATTATCTCGTGAGGCCAGTTTTGTTTAATATTTAAAAAAAAAACTTGATACAGGAAGAAAATGCGTATACATGATAGGCATATTTTATCGCAATTTATTTAAATTTAATTTCAATTTTGTTGATAATTAATTATAAAAAGTAATAATATAATGCTTACAACTTATTTAAAGAAAAATTTGATATATTATTTCGTAAATTGACCGTGACATTTTTGAATTATTTTAAAAAAACATAAGTTATATATTTTTAATAATAACATTAATTCTTTACACAAATACTAAATTGTTATATAGCACACGATATTAGGTTTTGTGTTCTTTCTATAAATTGTCATTTTAACAATATATAAAGCGATTATTTTTCTTTGTTAGTTTCATTTTGCTCAAGTATAGGCAACGGGTTTTTTTACTTAAGCATAATTAGGCGATTCATGTCGTCCTCAGGACAACAATACGTTTCTCAGAGAGGAGGCAAACTGGAATGCGAACTTTCAATAGACCAAGGCATATTTAAGTTGCGACTAGGCATATAGGCAGGAACCATTATTATTTTTTATTTCCATCTCCCTTCGATGTGTACATTATCCTTTAGCATTGTTAACCGCAACAAAGGGATGTGGAGAAGCTACAACTAGTTGTCTTAAGAAAAGAATCAAGCTACATTTCAACATAAGTTTGTTGTTTGTCAAATCCATCAGATGGGGATGTTAAAATCTCCATCTTCTGTAGGCATACAAGACGGTAGAGGATTACTATGCCCCCTATGGATACTCTACCAATGATGACAGTCAAAGGATGAACAATAAGTCAGGGATATAGCCCCTGGCTAGTCATAGACAAAGTAAGCTGTAAAATATAGCAATGGGTTGATGGTGAGCTATTATTGGTTGATGCATTGTTGGTTATCTTCCGATTGGTCTTTAAGTTGACCAATCTAGTTTTACTTCCTCGCTAACTGGGATGTTGTCTCTCAAAGTAAATTCTACGTTGCTTTTTATCAAGTTAAAAAAATTTTCAAGTTTTACCTTCCATAAAAAAATATTTCTTTAAATCTAATTTATTAAAAAAATAATATAATTTTTTTTTAAACTTATTTGTTAAAAAAATAATTTTTGCATTAGATAAATAAACTAATAGGCTATAATGCCAAATGATCAATATAATAATTAAATTTCATGTTTTATGATGATAAACAAGAAAAACGAATCTTAGTTTTATTTAATGATATTGCAGAGGTAGACATGTTTATTATAGAATATCTACCGATCTAGAGGAAAGTAGTCATGCTAGCCTCTAGTTTAAGAGCATCCTGGTTAAAGTAAGCATGAAACCTTTATGTGATCAAACACGGAACAGTCTTAAGTTAGCAGTCTCATTAATATATAT